>LOEQ01002284.1:97260-109432 GCA_001685075.1 Bramus lutescens | reverse complement strand
GGCTTTCGGCCAGCTGAGGATGAGCCACACCGCTGCGTGGACACGGATGAGTGCCAAATTGCTGGAGTATGCCAGCAGATGTGTGTCAACTATGTTGGTGGCTTTGAGTGCTATTGCAGCGAAGGTCATGAGCTTGAGGCAGATGGCATCAGTTGTAGCCCTGCAGGAGCCATGGGTGCCCAGGCTTCCCAGGACTTTAGAGATGAGTTGCTGGATGATGGAGAAGAAGGGGAGGATGAAGAGGAAGCCTGGGAAGTATTTGATGGCACCTGGACGGAGGAACAGAGGGTTCTATGGATGGCGCCTACACAACCACCTGACTTTGGCCTGGCCTATAGGCCCAATTTCCCACAGGATGGAGAGCCTCAGAGATTGTACCTGGAGCCTACCTGGCCACCGCCACTCAGTGCCCCCAGGGGCCCCTACCACTCCTCGGTGGTCTCTGCCACACGACCCATGGTGATTTCTGCTATGGAACCCACACTGCCTTCTGCCCACAAGACTTCTGTTATTTCAGCCACACATCCAGCCCTCAGCCCTGTCCACCCACCTGCCATGGCCCCTATCACACCTCCAGCTGTGCTCCCTGAGTACCAGATCCCCAAAATCAAGGCCAATTATCCAGACCTGCCTTTTGGCTACAAGCCTGGGATTATCTCAGCCACTCACCCAGAGCGGCCTCCTGCTTACCAGCCCCCCACTATCTCAAGCAGATATCCCCAAGTATTCCCTCCCCTCCAGCCCCCTATGTCTCCAGACACCCACAGGATCTCTTATTTGCCTTCAGTCCCACCTAACCTTGACCCCAGGGATAGCACTTCCAAAGCCCATCAACGCCCCCTGGCCCCAGATGTTCCAGGCATCAGAACCCAGGCTCCCCAGCTTTCTGTCTCAACTGTCCAGCCCTCTCTGCCTGGCCCCTCTAAGTCCTCTGCCCACGAAGCCCCTGTGCCTGCTGCCACCCATCCTCCGGCCCTCCCATCTCCTCTTCCCCCTCAGAGCCCTGTTAACCAGACCTCAACTATTAGCTCTACGCGTACCTATTCCAGAGCCCCTCTATTCCCGAGGGAAGGAGCTCTCAGTCCCAAACTGGTGCCATGGCTGCCCTCGGTGGCCCCTACAGCAGCTCCAACAGCCCTGGCAGAGGCGGGGCTTGCAGACCAAAGTCAGAGGGATGACCGGTGGCTGCTGGTGGCACTCCTGGTACCAACATGTGTCTTCTTGGTGGTCCTGCTTGCACTGGGCATCGTGTACTGTACCCGCTGTGGCCCCCATGCCCCCAACAAACGCATCACTGACTGCTATCGCTGGGTCACACAAGCTGGGAACAAGAACCCAACAGAACCCATGCCTCCCAGAGGCAGCCTTACAGGGGTACAGACCTGCAGAACCAGTGTGTGATGGGGCACAGATACCCCTTGTGGGGTAGGAGGAAGGGACTTGCTTTGGACACATGGATGAGACTGCACCAGGGACTTATGGGGGCTACCCAGATGGACAGAAAGAATTCTGCTCCTTGGGCCCAGCATTCATGGCAAAGGAGACACCAAGGCCTCCAGGACCTCAAGGGGTGGGTGCTGGGATCTTCTCCAATAAATGGGGTGCCAACCTCACCCAAAGCTCCTGACCCCCACTGATGCCTGAGGGGAGGGCCTGGGAGAACTTGTGGGAGGGATATAGAGTTCCCTTCCATTTATCTAGGTAAGGTAAGAGTTCTTTAGAGGAGGTATGCTTCAGAATTTTCCATGAAATGAGCTGAGAGAGGGCTGGCTGAGCCTTGCCCACTGACCCACAGCAAGTCCAGGATTCTAGAGATTTGGCAGGGAAGAAAGTCCATATTTGCTCTTTTTATTAAAATGCAAAGAAAAGCAGGGAAGACCTTGAGATGAGGGTTTCTGATGAACTGGATGGACTCCAACTGGGGTTTGGGAGTCACAGGTCGGAGGGCGTTGGAGATTCAGAGCACAGTAGGGTCTCCAGTGGTTGGCATTTCTGAACTTTCTTCTGAGTATTCTTTCCAATGTCATACGCTGCCCAGGAGTCTAGGTGGGGGGAATCAGGGTCACCCAAGGATGCTACCACCCTATGGTTGTAGGGACTCCTCCTTCATAGGAGATAGTAGGGGAGGAGGTAAGAATAGATGCCCAGGAGGCTGGGAAAGAAAGCCCAGTTCTAGCTCCCTGGGTCAGCGTAGAAACAAGACCTTCCCATTAGAGGCCACACTTCACTCTTCGCTCTGTTGAGTGAAAGTGGAGCTGCTAGGAGAGAACCCAGAAGAGCCTAGCTTGAGAGAAGGCCCAGGATATTCAGGGCTGGTGTCCTAAGAACGGAGGAACTGTCTGGTCAAAAATCACCCTGTGGGCTAACCTCCCCATCATCCTCAGCTGATTGTCCTGGGTGGGGAGACCTGGAAGAGGGAGGCGCCGGTTCCACCACCTCTATAATTTTTCATCTCAGCCCTCTTGAGGCCTCTAATTATGACTGGGCAAAACCGCAACCCCCCGCCCCAGGCAGGTGAGGAGGGATGGCCCGGCGCCCTTTCTCTACCCAAAACCCCTATGACACATTCTCGCCCAAAGATTGTACCTTAGGAGGTCAGGAGGAGCTGGGGACCCAACTGGGAGTGGGGGTTAACAGAGGGGGCGGAGGGAACACATCGCCGGGGTAGCCACTCTCACGTTCCCCTAACTCAAACCAGACGCCCCTGCCAGATCCTTGGGTCGAGATTGGAGCTTCTGCGTCAGCTCCGGGCGGGGGGGGGAGGTTGATGGATGGAATGAAGGGAGGTCGCCTGGTTTTCTAGAAAGCCTGGGTCTGAGGGGATGCAGGTATCACTTATGGAATGACACCATCTGCTGGGACAGAGGCCTGAAGCTTCTTCCCGTGACCCCTGGCAGAGGGTCGATGGCACCCTGAGGGAAAGAAAGAGTTAAATGCGCTGCAGTCCGCGGGAGGATGGGTGTAAGGAAGGGGGCCCAGAGCCGGCTCTTTGTCATCTGGTAATGAGCACCAGATGCGGAGCTGCGTGCGGGCCTAAACAGACGGCCTCCCTGGGCGGAGCCCCCGCCTGCGCCCAGACCCAGACTCCGCCTAGGCCGAAAGCTGAGTCTCAGGCTCCGCCCATTAACTCCCAGACTGCGCTTCACCTCACCCGGACGGAGGATGCTTAGGTTATCAGCCCCGCCCCTCCGGTCCACGAGCCACACCCCTTGGAGGGGAAGAAAACTCTCCAGAGGCCCCGCCCTTCAAAGCAAGAACCTCGCCCCTTGCCAGCTCAAAGATGCCTTCAGAGCTATTGCCCGCCCCTCTGCCCTATCAGCTTCGCCAGGGCCCCGCCCAAAAGTGACAAGCGGTGTTCCCACATCTGGACAGAAGCGGAGAGAAGAGTTTATAAATCCTGTCTTCCCCGAGGTATGAACTCCGCCCAGAATTTGCACATTTTCACGCAGTTACTCTGAGATACAAGCTCTGTTCCTAAGAGACACAAGCAAACTCCGCCCTCCAGGGAAACGGAATTGCCCTCAAGCTCTTCAGACTCCGCTCCCTCACTGAGCTCACGCCAGCGGAACTACCTCCAGGTAACCGAACCCCTCCTCTGCCCTGCACTATGAAGATGTTCACAAGCCACGCCTCTTAATAATGTCTTTAAATCGGTTCCTCCCAAGGAAGCCTTTTAAAGGCCGCAAGGTAGCTCAATGGATACTGCAGTCAATCCTGACATGGGACCCACATGGTGGAAGTAAAGAACAGACTCCCGCAAGTTACCCTGTGACCTCCATGGGTCCATTATCGCCAATACAAAACAAAAAATTTAAGAAGCACATGCCCTTTCCCCGGCTAGGGGGTGGTGGTGCACGCCTTTAATCCCAGCACTCAGGAAGCAGAAGCAGGCAGGGGTATCTTTCAAGGCCAGCCTGGTCTAAAAAGAGAGTTCCTGGACAGTCAGGGATATTACACAGAGAAACCCTGTCTCGAAAACCCAAAAATAAATAGAGAAATAATAATAACAATTATTAATAATAAAATAATAATAATGCCCTCTCTCCGGACTTCCCAGAAGTACCATCCACTCTGGGAAAGAAACTGTCCCCTCAAGGTCCGCCCCGCCCTTGTGGTTAACCCCCCCACATCTCGACCCCGCCTCCCTGAATGGAGAGAGACTCTCCTCTCCAATCCTCTTATCTCTACTCCCAGCTCCCCTGAACCTATCTATCCCTGGAGCCCATCTTCTTACCTACGGTAAGAGAGCCCGGCAGTGTCAATGAATGGCCATTTAGCGCCACCTGGCTTTCGCACCACGGACTTGCAGGCCACTGGGAGGATCTAAAAAGCATACTAGGGGACCGGAGAGATGACTCAAGAGCACTAACTGCTCTTCCAGAGGACCTGGTTCAATTCCCAGCGCCCACATGGCACCTCACAACTGTCTGTAACTCCAGTTCCAGGGGAACTGACACCCTTGGCAAAAACACTAGTGCATATGAAAGAAAAGTAAATAAAATCTAAAAGGCATATTAATTATTCAATAATTACTTGATTTGTTTGTGCTACTTAAATATCTTCTGATTCCCTTGCCCCACAAGACACGTATTAATCCTTATGTTTGGGATTCTGTACCCAAGAGTGCTTGACTTTAGTAGTCAAGCCATCCTATCAAGTGGTCCTGAAAAATCTTTAAATTGACTGGTGGGACTCTAATTGTCCCTCCACATAATCCTGGTAGCAGAGGAGAAAGCACACCTTCTCATCTGGGAGCCCAGAATCCTTCGAACTGGCCCCTGGTCGCTCCAGTAAGTGCTCTGACATTTGGGTGTTTACTGTCTCTGGGTGTGGTTTTAGGCTCCGAAGCCCTGTTTGGAAGTCCAAGGTGGTAGTTTTTAGGGAAGTGTTGACATCAGCCAGAATCTCAGGAGATTCTCTCAGCCTAAACACGATCTAAAAACACTTCCACCCACTCCATCATGAGAGCATATTTCAGAGGGCAGAAGTCCTCAGGGTTACATAGAACCGTTTGAAATATCACTAGGGCCTACTACAGGCGGTGGAGGAACCATTGTCACCTAAAAGACTTCTGAGGGGCACCCTTTCCCAATATGCTTTAGATAGTGGTAAAGTTCAAGTGCTCACCAGTCCCACAGCCCCCTGGGACAGCTTCATGCCCAGAGACTTGTACAGGTAAGGTTCCAACTGCAGCGTCTTACCTGGAATAGCAGGGAATTTCCTGCCCATTCCTAGTCCAAGACACACCTGACTCAATGAATACTACAGTGTAGGACATCCATGATTTAGATGCTACGGGGCGGGGGGACGACAGGGTTTCACTGTGTAGCCCTGGCTGTCCTAGAACTTGCTGACCTCAAACTCACAGAGATCCACCTGTTTCTGTCTCCTGAGCCCTGGGATCAAAGATGTGCACCACCACTGCCTGTCTTTAGATACCATTTGTTTTGTTTGGTTTTGTTTTTTTGAGACAGAGGAGACAGGGTTTCTCTGTAGCTTTGGAGCCTGTCCTGGAACTCACTCTATAGACCAGGCTGACCTTGAACTCACAGAGATCCGCAGGTCTCTGCCTCCTGAGTGCTGAAATTAAAAGCATGTGCTACTACTACCTGGCTTTAGATACTGTTCTTATTACCATCAAACAGATAGGAAAACTGAAGGCATTGCTTGAGTCAGGGACCAAAGCAGAAACAGAAGGCAGATCCAAGAATCTGTGATCTTTGATTTTTTTCAATTATTTATTGTGTATTTGGGGTGTGATAACCATATCAAAAAATGTGGAGGTCAGAGGACAACTTGTGGGAGTGAATTCAGGTCATCAGGCTTGGTGGCAAGTGCCTCTATTGAGCCATCTTGCTGGCCCAGATCCCCACATCTGAGTCTAGCCAGATCAGACAGCATATATCTAAATTAGAAAAATTCCTACCTCCCAAAGACTGGCTTTAACTGTTTTTAAGTTTCTGAGAGGTGTGTGTGTTTGTGTGTGCCCAGGTGTGATCTCGACCATAAACTCGATGGGACTTAGCATTGCCAAGGAAGTGATCCTTTGGATGTGACTCAGAGGGGTTGCCTAGATTTGGTCATTGAGCTGGGAAGACCGACCCTGAATGGGGCGGTGCCATGCCATGGACTGGAGTCCCTTTAACCAAAGGGAGCGAAGGGCAGCAGGCATCTCTCTCCTATTTCTCCCGCTGCCTTGAGTCTTGCTGCTGCGCCTTCCCCGCCATGACTGTACCTTGAAACTGTGAGCCAGAACCAACCCTTCCTTTCTCAAGTTGCTTTGGTCACAACATTAAGACAGATAACTAACACAGGAGGTACATGTGTGTGTGTGTGTGTGTGTGTGTGTGTGTGTGTGTGTGCAGGTGCATGTGTAGAGGTCAGAGGTCAACACTGGGTGGGTGTTGACAACGTGGGTGTCCTTACTTGGAGACTTTCTACCTTACTTTTGGAGACAGGGTCTCTCACTGGGTCCTGGGGCTGGCTGTCCAAGGAGCCTCAGGGGTCCTCCAGGGCTCTTCTTCCCTGGCGCTAGCATCATGAGCAAGCACTACTGGGTCCTGAGGATTTGAACTCAGGTCCACATGCTTTCCAGACAAACACTTGCCCAAATATCCTCAGCTCCAAGAGCTTTAGGGATGAGATTGCATATGGAAGAGTCTCTGGCTGATGATACTGGGATTAATGACTTCTGTCAGTATGGAGTTAATCACCTGTGGCTTGGGTTGGGGGGATGCTGGGAAGAAAGCATTTTCTGTGAACATGAGATCCTAACAGTGTGTCCGAACACGCTGTGGTGGGAGAACTCTGCATTTCAAGCTTAGGAGAGGTTTTGAGAGATCAGGGATTTTAACAAGATGGTCAGTACTAGGAGCTGGTTTCTCTACATCACACAGGTTGGGGTAGATTCATGGCTGGGGGACCTCAGGCAAGTTTTCTGATTTCTTTGAGTTTGCTTGCTTGTCTAAAAATGAGGGGCCTTTTATAATAGTTAGTACACCCACAATCTATTACTCATCTACCTGGTCACTCATCTCTTCAGTTTTTCTTGAAACCCTACCACGATCAGACTCCTCTAGAGATCAGGACACGACAGGGGCCTGAGAAGACAGCAGCAAGAATTCATAAAGTAAGACCAGCTGGGGCACTGCTGGGTGTCCGAAGCTTAGAGGTGGGAACTTCTACTTTCTCCATGCTACTCAGTGCCAGGTTCTGGGGAACTGATTGTACTTCTCCTTCTCCCCCAGCCCAGCGCTTCTGCGCAGTAGATGTCCCAAACAACTGTACATACAATGTTGATACTTTGCCCAGCCGCTTTCTGGTGCTGAGGCCCTTCCTTTGTTCTTTATTCTCTTTCTTTAGATCCCAATCTGGCTTGCCCTGGTTCCAGCTTTGTGTCCCCCAACCTGCTCAGCATCCATTGCCCCAGACTGATCAGTAGCCACCAAAGGAACTGTTTCTCCCACAGTGGGAAATAGACCTCACTTCCTTAGACCTCTGCATGCCCAGNCCATGCTACTCAGTGCCAGGTTCTGGGGAACTGATTGTACTTCTCCTTCTCCCCCAGCCCAGCGCTTCTGCGCAGTAGATGTCCCAAACAACTGTACATACAATGTTGATACTTTGCCCAGCCGCTTTCTGGTGCTGAGGCCCTTCCTTTGTTCTTTATTCTCTTTCTTTAGATCCCAATCTGGCTTGCCCTGGTTCCAGCTTTGTGTCCCCCAACCTGCTCAGCATCCATTGCCCCAGACTGATCAGTAGCCACCAAAGGAACTGTTTCTCCCACAGTGGGAAATAGACCTCACTTCCTTAGACCTCTGCATGCCCAGAGCAAGCGGAGGCCACCAGCTTGCTCCCCATGGCTTTTCAGTCTGCTTTCTTACAGCACCCAGGACCATCAGCCAGGGGTGGCACTGCCCACAGTGAGCTGGGCCCTCCCATGTCAATCATCAAGCAAGAAAATGTACTATAGACATCTGGTGGGGGCACAGTCTCCATTGAGATTTCCAAAATGACTCTAGCTTATGTTGACATAAAACTAGCCAGCACAAGAGACAGTAGAAACTCTGGCCTGACCATAGCAGTGGTGGAACTGGGCTGAGAGGAGTGAGCATGCAGATCTGAGCAGGACCCAGGGATGGACTGATGTGAAGGAGAAGAAGGGCTGATGAAGACTTCTGAGGGTTTTGTTTATTTATTTATTTTGAGACAGGGTTTCTCTGTGTAGTCCTGGAACTTGTTCTGTAGACCAGGCTGGCATCGAACTCAGAGATCTGCCCTGTGCCACCACTGCCCAACATTTTCAAAAGATTTTTAATTTTTAATTATACGTATGTTACATGTATGACTGTAGTATGACTGGGGGCAGAAGATGGGGGTCATAGCCCCAGAAATTGGAGTTATAGGTGATTGGCTATGAGCACTGAGAGTCAAACTTGGAAAGTGCTGTTAACCACTGAGCCACCACTCCAGCCTTGACTTCTGAGTTTTGACTTATCCCCCTGGGTGATGTCATTTATTGAGGTGGGAACTTAGGGAGCCAATCTAGTGAGGTATCATGGTTTGTGCTGTGGCTTCCCTAACACATGCTGAATTTTGATTTACAGCGTAGCAGTGCTGAGAGGTGATGAGGCCTAAGTGGAATGCACTTGAATCATGAGGGCTGACTCAGAAAGCCTGATTGCCAATGCTGAGTTCGAAGTGTTTAGAGGTTATCCCTGGATTGCCCAAGACACGTGGACACTGGCATCTGCGTCTCTAGACAGAGGACCAGGCTGAAGATGTGGGTTTCTTGTCCATCCTACTGTGCTGCTGAGAGGCTCTCAGACACTGCCAGGTCTTCCAGTGAGCCCTGCTACTCCTACCATTGTGTTCCCAGGTTCTCTGGGGAAACAGACAGGTCTAATTTTGTTTTGTTTTGTTTGTTTGTTTTTTGAGACAAATTTCTCTATGTAGCCTTGGCTGTCCTGGAACTCACTCTGTAGACCAGGCTGGCTTCAAACTCAGAAATCCACCCGCCTCTGCCTCCTGAGTGCTGGGATTAAAGGCGTGTGCCACCATCACCCAGTTGGACTGATTTGTTTTATGTTGCTATAACTAAACATCACAGACTGGGTGATTCATAGCATTAGGAGTGTACTTACACTGGACAGTGTAAGTTTCCACTCAGTGGGGAGGCCCAGGCCAAACAGGAGGCCATGAGAGGATGGTCTAACCAACAACTTTAGCTGATCCCTTTGACCCCTTTGTCAGACCTGTGCATGATGGAACCTCAGAGTAACTCAGACTGACTCTGAGTCCTCCAGAGGAAGTCTTCTATGTAGGCAGAGAGAGCAAATCTTCACTGTGCCTTGACTGAATTCTTGACCCACAGCAGCCGGAAGAAAGGGCAAGGAACACAGTTTCTTAAAGCCAGATAATTAATAAAGGCTGTTGGTAATAGAAATAAGGGGAAAATAGTGACTTAAACTAACATTTTGCTCCTTCTTCATTGAATTTGGGAACCCTATTGTGCCAGTAGAAACCCAGGATCTTTTACTTGACCTGGCTGCTCTCTGCACGGGGCTGCAATTTTCAAGGTCACTTCCAGATCCAAGGAAACTGCTCAACCCTCACCTATGCATTCCAATGTGAATGCAGGATGCAGCAAAAAAAAGATAACAGCAGCCTTTTCCAGTATGGTCTTTCCACAGGGCATCTTTTGAAGTCCCTTCTCACTCCTCGTTTATGTCTTAGAATCATGTCATACCGCATATGCAAGGAGGTTAGACCTGTCTTTTGGTTGGGTCATTGCCATCTAAGGTACAATTGGACTTCTACTGTTGAGGAAGAGAGAAGAGCCAGCCAGTGGGCAGCTAGTGGCTGTGGTATCAGCGGAGAATGAGAGAGGACAGAGCCTCCCCTAGGAAGCCTTCTTGATGGTTTGGATACCATTTTCTACTTCAGCTGTTTGTTTATTATATGGAGTCCCAGGTATCCCAGGCTGATCTTGAACTCCATACATAGCTGAGGATGACCTTGGACTTCCAATCCCTCTGCCTCTAACCTTCTGAACACCGAATGATAGGCCCGTATAATCACAATTGCTATTCAGTTTCGGGGCTGGAACTCAGAGCCTCTTGCATGCTAGGCAAACACTCCACCCACTGAGCTACACTCCCATTCCATGTAGAAGGACTTTGGCTAAGCTCTTCATGTAGAGCCTTGCCTCTCCCCTTCTCAGCCACTCGCCATGGCTCCAGTTTGCCCCAGTTTAAAAACAGATTCTGGTGTTTGGTTTGGAGCCACGGATCTTTGCTTCTACTTTCCCCATGCTACTCAGTGCCAGGTTCTGGGGAACTGATTGTACTTCTCCTTCTCCCCCAGCCCAGCGCTTCTGCGCAGTAGATGTCCCAAACAACTGTACATACAATGTTGATACTTTGCCCAGCCGCTTTCTGGTGCTGAGGCCCTTCCTTTGTTCTTTATTCTCTTTCTTTAGATCCCAATCTGGCTTGCCCTGGTTCCAGCTTTGTGTCCCCCAACCTGCTCAGCATCCATTGCCCCAGACTGATCAGTAGCCACCAAAGGAACTGTTTCTCCCACAGTGGGAAATAGACCTCACTTCCTTAGACCTCTGCATGCCCAGCAGATTTGCATTTGCCACCTGGCTGGAAGAGGAGTCATTTGGGACAATTCATAAGATGTAATTGGTTTTCAATATTGGGGTTGAGTGCAGTTAGCTACTCAGGGCATCTCAAAGCCGAGTCTCAGAGGCGCTGGGTGAGGCAGGAAGGTTCCCACTCTGTTTATCTGAATGCTAAAAGCCACTCTGGGTCTCCTCCCTGAATCCACCATTGCACCTGACTCAGTGTAGTCCAATGGTCTTGCAGTGGTGGCCTTGGACCCATCACCCAGGAATGCACGTGGGAAACCTTTCCTGTTTTCCTGTTTCATAACTTTATTTAATGTTCTCTGTCTCCCCCCCCACACCCCACCAGCCCCTGAGAGGGTGTGGAATCCCCAGTTGGAAGGGAAAGGACTATTTTGTTCTCCCTAGGGATGGATGGTGTCCCCAGGACAGGCTCCATGGACGGAAGAAGCAGGGGCTTTCAAGACAAGGCAAAGGCATCGTCCAGAAGGCTGTGGCCAGGGCAGAGCCCCTCGGATGCCCTATGGTCCTACATCCTGTGGATCAAAGAAACTTGGGGGAATGGTAGAGACAAGGCTAGGGTATTGTGCAGCTGACAGAGACAGGTATGAATTTTAGGATGCTGGGACTGGCTGTGATGAGGCTTGGAATAGGGAACCCTGGGTCACAAGGGAAGCAGGATGTGGTGAAGGTGCAGCAAGAATCAGGGAGACCAAGGTGGGGGCAAGAGGGTAAGTCTGTGCTCTGAGAACTGGGCTTTGTGAAGGACCTGCACCTTAGGGTCTGGGAACAAACAGGGCACTTGCCCTGAGCAGAGGCTGGAGGGCAGTTGAGAGGGATGCAGCAGCGGAGGAAGAGAACTCTGGTGGGCAGGGAACCAAGCTGTGGGCTGGCCACAGCCAGGTGTCCAGATTCAGCACAGCCATCCCTGCTGGGCATGGCCCCAGGCCACCAGTTTGTGCTTCTATATTGCTGGAGGGCTCCTCATGTAGCTCAGCCATGGCAGAGAGGCAGGCAGCTTCGCCCAGGTCTCCTCCCCCATCCCAGTCTCTCTGGATGCCTCTCTCCCTGCCCAGCATCATCTGCTATTACAGGAGAGCATGGTGATGGTTGGGGGAGCCATGCTGGGAACAGATCACAGACTTAACTTAGGTGGCATTGACTTCCCCCTCAAAGGATCACAAGTAACTGCGTTTTAGTCTAAGGATCCCACCCCACTCCCGCCCCTTGTGCACGGCTGTTTTCTTTTCTGTTTTGAGAATTATTCAGACATCCGAGCCCATGGTGAGATGGTGAGGAGAGAGGGGTGTTCTGGGGCTGCAGGGGGCGGGTACCTCAGAGTGCACCCTGCCCATCTCCCCGGCAGCCGCTGTCCCCGTGGACAATGAGCACCGGGAAGTAAAGGGCATCCTCATAGCATGGAGGACTTTCCAGAGGCTCAGTGTCCTCCCCTCTGCGTCCCAAGGGACCTCCACTCAAGCTGCGGAAGACCCCTGGGGTGGCCCGGCCCCCAGCACCCAGTGAGAGGCGACTGCGGCTGAA
>LOEQ01002284.1:10998-33240 GCA_001685075.1 Bramus lutescens | reverse complement strand
GGGCGTGCTCCTCTTCTGCCGGGGTGTGTGTGTCCCTTCTACCTTACTGATTGTAGCAGGGAGGGGGTTAACAGCCTTTCCAATCCCAAAGTCACATCAGCCCAACCACTTTCCCACATGTAATTGGCATTGAGTATGGCTGCAGGTCTGTGTTACCTGCTTCCTTCCTCTCTGGAGTACCTGGGGGAGGCAGAGCCCTGCAGATCTGTTTTGCTGGACTTCATAGGAGTTTTGACTTTTTCTGGTACAACTAGACTTGTGCTCACATCTCCAAACATGTCCTGATCAGTGATTTCCTGCTGCAAAAAAAGGTGACAAAGACTGTTACCTCTTTCTTGCTTACTGAGCAGGAGACTCCTCAGAGCCCTGCTAGAACCTATCTTCACTTTGAGGACCACCATTTTCCTTGGAAGCATCTGAGTGGGAGCACATGGTTCTAATATTCTGATCCTAGGAGGAAATGTTTAACTACTGTCCCATTGTGTTGGATACCATGTGCTCCTATTCAGGCACAAGAGGGAGTAACTGATGATAGTTCATCTGTAGGTTGGTGGGGGGAGCCTGCATCCTTTTATCTTTTCATTAGGATAGGGCTTGTGGTTCTGAAGTTCTGGTCTACATTTCTCACCTTGGGAAAAGAGCCTTGAAATCACCACTTCCTTCTCATCTGGGATACTGCTCCTGTCCACCCCTCCTTCCTTCCATCTCTTCCTCCCACCCTCTGTGTTCACAACTTTGCCTTCTCTCCTTCAGCTGTCCTGCCCGCTCACACCAGGCTGTCTTCCCAAAACGCAATGACAATCACATCATGACACGACTCAACCGCACCAACAGCTCTGTCTACTTAAGAGGCCTTTTGAAGCCTTCCCTGACCCCTGGATCACTTTCATAAATCAGTCTTCACCCCTTAATCCTAGAAGTACTGCTCTCCCAGTATGTCAGACTTGCTTACCTGCTTGCATCTGCCCACCCACCCTTCAATTTTTTTAACTGATTCTTTGTGGGTTTCACAACACGCATCCAGATCCCATCCACCTCCCTGCCCCTTCATATCAGCCCACCTACTTTGCATACTCCCCCAAAACAAAACAAAATTCAAAAGAAAAACAATGAAAACATAAACCAAAACAAAAACAACCAAACTAACATACCTTTCAAAAATTTTAAGCACTCACTCCTTGAGGGATAACTTTATAAAGTATTCAATCTAAAATATAAACTTGACTCAAGAATAAAAAGATTGAGATAAGGTCATATGTATCCCAGTGTGGCTCTGAACTCCTGATCCTCTAGATCCTGCAAACGGGGATAGTTGGCACGCACCACTACATCCAGTTTTATGTACTGTCAGGGCTTTATGCATACTTGGCAAGTATCTATCAAACCGAGTTATATCCCTAGCCCCAACCTTGAATTTGTATGTGCTGGGGATGAAACTTAAGAGCTCAAACATACTAGAAAAGAAGTCTACCAATGAGCTACATCCCTAGCCTGAACTGAATTGCAATGTAAATAGGGCCCCGGGACCATTAATTAGATCAAGACAGAGCACTCCAGCATACCTGAACTATTATTTGCCTCTTTCCACTCCTACAGTTATCAAGTATCCTGACTTCCGTATGGATAAGGAAATCCTATGGCATGAATGCTTTGTGCATCTGCCTACTTTCCTGGACAATGAGTTAAGATTAAGTCTGAGATTTGGTCAGTCGCTGGAGAGTCTGAATCAGGAAGTGACAAGACTGAAATTTTATCTTGAAAAGATCACACTGTATTGGTTGTGTGTAGTATGGCAAGCAATGGGCAAAGAGGTAGGGGTTTATTTCAATTATTAGTGAATGAAGAAGTAATGGTACAGTAGGTTTTAATCTTGGATAGACCTAATAATGCCTTATCATTTTATTTATTACAGTGGCTACTTACTATAGGAGACATAAGCCTAAATACTCGTGGAATCAAGTCAATCACTAGAAGGTCTTGCCATGTGGCTCATGCCTCAGATGGCATTTTGTAAAGCTCCCTCTCCTTGCCATCCAGTCTAGCTCCTTGTCTCATTGGATATACATTTCCAGGTACCTTATGAGTGCGACCAACTCAGAGAATCTTCAGTCTGCATCCCAGGGCCTCCATTGAGCCTTGTCCAGGTTTGCACAGGTGACTTCCCCTGGGGAAGGCTTTGATAGCATTTTTGTATTCTCTGTGCTCAGCATTAGCAGGTGCACAGTGAATAGTTAAAGGTTTATGTGATGGTGTTCAACTGATTCAGTTCTACTTTATGGGGGCTTTGAACTGCACTCCTAGGCAGTTCCAGCATCTCCTCAAAGGAGAAGCTGACCAGTGACCCTCAGAGGCTTTAACACCATGAGCTTCCTGAACATTGAGAAGGCAACAGGGATGGAGAAAGGGACAGATTCCCAGGACAAGACACTGGACATTGTCTTTCAGAAGGAAATGAGGGTGACAGTGAGAAACTAGCATTTGGTCAGTTCTACTTAGGGCAGGATGGGAACATTTCTGGATGACTTGTCTGGAGGAGGACCTTGGCCTCAAGGATATGTCCCATTCCATGGATAAGGATTTCATGGGAAAGAAAACAGAATATTCTTTTTTTTTAAATCTATTTATTTATTATGTATACAGTATTCTCGGTATTCTGTCTGTCATGTATGCCTGCAGGCCAGAAGAGGGCACCAGATCTCATTTCAGATAGTTGGGAGCCACCATATGGTTGCTGGGAGCTGAACTCAGGACCTTTGAAGGGCAGGCAGTGCTGGTAACCACTGAGCCATCTCTCCAGCCCCCCAAGAAACAGAATATTCACAAGCCCACAGATTGAGGCAAAATGTTCAAGGTGGTCCTCAACATCTTTCTAAATGGAATCAATCTATTACTCAGCCCCCCTCTGTGTGTATGTGTGTTTCATTATGCTGCCTTGGCTGACCTAGAACTCACTATGTAGACTAGGGTGGCCTTAAACTCACAAAGAGCCACCTGCCTCTTGATGTGGGACTCTCCTCTGTACCACATCAGTCTCTGCCTCTTGACTAAAGGTTTTTCCCTATAGTTTTAAAGTACAAAGATAACCTGCGGTGATCAAAGCAGGAGACTGAAGCATACTTACCAGAGTATCTGTTTCAGTCAAGCTGTCATCTTGATTTTTAATCCAAGTAGATTTGACTTTTTCTAGAGCAGCCAATTCCATCTGAAAAAAATGACTAATAATTAATTATCCCTAATCCAAATAACCAGCACTCTAACTTATTTCATGAGGTCCCCCAAGAAGCTTAATATATTTTCACTTCATCCTCAACCTCATGCAGCCTTTAATGTTTTTTTCATCTTTTGAGAGGAGACGGCTTTTGTGTGTGTGTGTGTGTGTGTGTGTGTGTGTGTGTGTGTAAATTAAGCCCCAGAAGGGCCCGTTTGTTTCAGGAAACCATTAAGTATGGATTGGAGAGATGACTCATTGAGCACTTGCTGCTCTTGCAGAGAACCTGGGTTTGATTCCCTAGCACCCATATCAGGTAGTTCTCAACCACCTGTAGCTCCAGTTCAAGGAGATCCAATACCTCTTCTGGCCTTTGAGGGCAATCATACTCAAATGCATATTCTCATATACATACATAATTAAAAATAAATATTTTAAAATCATTAAGTAAATGATACACTGGGGTATAGAACTAGAGACTCTATTCTTTGGTTTTTATAGACAGAGCTTCTCTGTGTAGCCCTGGCTGTTCTGGCTGTTGCTCTGTAGACTAGGCTGGCTTCAAAACTCATAGATCCACCTGCCTCTGCCTCCTGAGTGCTGGGATAAAAGGTGTGTGCTACCACCACGCATGGCTCAGAGTCAGAAATTCTGACTCTCAGTTATGTAGTGCAAAGGGGCTTAATGTTGGGTGATTTTCTGTTGAATCTGTAAAATTCTAACGTTTTTGTTTCAAAGGGACACATGGCACGGAACTGTCTCTGGTTGACAAAGAAGGTCTCAGTTCTGGACCTTCATTTTGAGACTAAAGACATCAATGGTAGTTAAATGCTTTGCTTGGTAGAAGGATCCAGAAAACCTTCTAACAGTATATTAAGCAAAAGAGGTTCCATGTGAAGCTATCGGGTGTGAATTAATTCTCTACTGTCTTATTAGCATTTCTCATAAATGCAAAGAGTTTATTAAGCAGACATAGATGCACAAGCAAGATTATTCATATTTGGTAATAATCTGGCCACACAAGCATCAAACCTACAGTTATAGGCCAAAGGGTGCAGATGTCAATGAGGCACTGGCTTCAGAATTTCTTTCTTCTAAGGAACCAAAAGAGGAAGAAAATATTTAGGATATCCCACTTAATCTCAACACTCGAAGTTCTCTCTCTGTGTAAAAATATACATCCAGAAGTGACAGGCTAATTAAATCCAGGATGCTGCTGAGTAACCAGCAAGGACTACAAAAGCAGCCTTCCTCTGCTACGCTCCACGCAGGGTTTCTCCACCTGGACTGACATTTAGGGCTGCATCATCTGTGCACTGCAGGGTGTGCAGCAGCGGTCTTGGCCTTGACTAGTAGTAGCTCTATCCTGTTGAGTTAAAATTTCTTCAACCAATGGCAAATATCTTTTGAGAGGCAGACTATCTCTAGTGGAAAACCACTGCTCGAAGCCATCTGCAAGACAAATCTGACATACCTGAGCTAGGCAGTGACCTCAGGGCTTGAAATGGCACCACCTGTGTAATGACTCATAGCCACACAGAACAGGCTGCCTCCAGACTGCACAGCTAGTCCACTTACATGATGTTGATTGACCAGCTTTACAGGCTAGAATCTCAGAGGAGCCCTGCTTGGTTGGACCTAGGGTAGAAGCTCAGCACACATTTCCAGTGGGTGGTTCTGAGGTAACACGACTTGCCAAGCCCTGAAACAGTTATAGTGTTGTTGTCACAGCAGCATTTGGGAAGATCTAGTCCCCATCTCTACAGGAACTGTATTAAGGCATGTGACAAAGAAAAAGAAACAAAATTCCTGACTTGTTGAAGCTCTGTTCCTGCTCAAACATCTGAAGGGATGGGCTGGGGTGTAGCTCAAGGACCTCAGCATGTGCCTGTAAGTGAAGCACTGGTCACTAACGCCATCACTGACAGTGTGATGAGACCAGTAACTTCCAGCAGCAGGCAGTCTGAACTGAGTGTATCTTGGGCAAATGTCCTGAAGCACTCACCGCCTAAATTTACTCTTACTAGCACAGAGAACCAAATTATGTTGCTACTATGTGTTGGAGTCTTGAGAAAATTCCATAACTGCCACAATTTATGTCAATAGCAATCCTTTCTGGTTCTAGTAATATTTTGAATTCTCTAAATATTTGGTGCTTACAAGTGTAAGATTAAGAAAAATCCACAAGGGGCTGGAGAGATGGCTCAGAGGTTGAGATCACTGTTTGCTCTTCCAGAGACCTGGGTTCAATTCCCAGTAACCACATGGCAGCTCACAACTGACTTTAACTCCAGTTCCAGGGCTCTGGCCCCCTCAACAGACATACATGCAGGCAAACACCAGTGAAAATAAATTAAAATTAATTATAAAACAAAAGAAAATCCACAAGTCTGAAGAATTGGTTGAGGGAATAACAGTACTTGCTGCTCTTGCAGAGGATCCAGGTTCAGTTCCTGACACTTACATGATAGCTCACAACCATCTGTGACTCCAGTTCTAGGGGATCCCATACCCTCTTCTAACCTCCGTGGGCACTGGGCACACATGTGGTACACATACATACACCAAGACAAAATATGCATACGCAAATAAATTAAAATAAAGAAAAAACTGCATTAATGAGGCTGATGATACAGTATCTGCATAAGAAAGCCCTGAGTTCTATCCCTGCACCACCAAAAAAGAAAGAAGTTAAAAAGCTGGGCATGGTGGCACATGCCTTTAATACCAGCATTTGGGAGGCAAAGGCAGGCAGATCTCTGTGAGTCATGGGCCAGCCTGGTCTACAAAGTGAGTTTCAAGACAACCAGAGATACATAGTGAGACCTGAGACCCTGTCTTAAAAAAAAACAAAACAAATCCCTCAAAAAAAAACCAAAAAAAAACAAAAACAAACGAACAACAACAACAAAAAACCCTAACAGTGCTTAGCAACAGGAATTCTCAAGGTGAGAGCAGAGGTGCAGAGCCCTTAGATCAACAATCACACTTTCTCCTCATCTACCCAAAGCACTCCACATTAAGAGCATGAGCACAGCCTTGTTCTACCATCCCAGTGTCTTCATACTAAAGGATTCCACAGCTCTACACCCACACCAAGACATATGGGCTCTTCAAAATAGAATCTCAGCAGGGGAACAAAGCAAACCTGCGCTCTGGCCAAGGGAATCAGAATTTGAAGGACTTGTGTATAAGACATTCATAGTCTATCAATTGTGGGACCCCAAAAGTGAAATGTGCTAAGGAACTGTACTTCTTGTAAGTCCATCAGTCAGCACACACACTGCTGAGGACTGACCCACAGGATCTCACAGCATCCCACATGGCCTTTAGAGCATGTGCTTTCCATGTAGGCTTTGAAGATGTGGAAACAGTCTTGAGAAGAAGCAAGTCAATGGGAAGGTGGAATAATGATTCACTCTGGAAAACCCACCCTTCACAGTTAAGGATTTTGTTTCCTTGTTTGTTTGAGATTAGCCTGCCTCTGTCTCCTGAGTGCTGGGATGAAAGCCATGCACTACCATGCCAGGCTTGTTTGTTCTTGACAAATCAAGGGCCCATCAAACTAGCTACACTGCCAACTTCTGTCAATACTGAAACACTTCTTTCCCTCCTAGGAAACAGCTCCTCCTCTTGCTGATTTAGTAGTCATGGGCATTTACTGAACAATCATTGTATGTCATAATCTATGCTTACTGCTTCATGGTCATTGGCTTGGCCAACACCTTACTTATACTCTGTCACAGTAGTACACTGTCCATCACTCGCAGAACACTGCATAGTAGCCCTCCCTTCAGGAGGTCCTGGGCTTCTCCCCACAGAGTTACTCTAAGTGATTCTATTGTCAGTCATTTATGCACATGATAGAGGCTTTCTGTAGGATTCTTCCGGTGGGGAAAAGCCACTGAGTTATGCCCCAATGCTGTAGCACACTAAATACTGCCCCCTTGATTCCAGATCACCGTGAACATGCTTGAGAGGTGCTGGCATGGAGATCAGCAAGCAGCAGGGTGAACTTTCTCCATAAGGTAATTTTTAATATGGGCATGGTTTTCCTTCTTTCACTTCCTGACTAGAAAACAGTTCTTGGTGGGGTGGGTTGCCAGCTGCTCTTTAATAATGAAGAGAGATAATATGGGAGACAGCCCCACCTGGTGGCAGAAGGGAGAAGGGTTGCTGAGATGCCCAGAAGAGGGCACACAAAGGACAGGAGAGCCTGGCCAGCTGTAGACTGCTTGTCAGCAGATGGAGTGCCTGGTACCTTTAGCTCAGTTCCCCACAGTTAATAGCCACTGTAGGGTAAGATGTGTATTCTCCCCTGTGAACAAATGACTATGCCTCATTAGATGCCAAGGCAGCAAGAACTGGAGAACTTCAACTTCTCTCAGCAACAGAGAAACATGGCCCTAACAGAACAGCATAACTCAGTTCTAAAACTATATTCGGTGACCATTTGCCTTTAATTGTGAAGAAAGACACAACTTCTTCTCCAGGTCTAAGGAAGGTTTGACATCCACAGGCTCCTATCTATGACTAGCTGCTGGGAGCCACAGCAGATAGCTCTCTCCTGCATAGCAGGCAAATAGAAACCTGCTCACTAAACTGTACATTCTTCCAAAGTATTGCTCTCCCCTGAATCCTTCATCCAGCAAAACCTACTTACTACCTCCTGAACAGATCCTTTTGTTCTTTTATATTCATTATTTTCATAGCCCAAAGGCAGAATCAATACCCATTGGCCAAATGGCATGCATTATGCCCTACACTCTCAGCCACCTCACAGAGGGAGGGTTCTGAGGCAGGGAGAATGGCTCTATGCCATGCTGGAGCACAATGAAAGAATACTCTACTCTTGGATTGCTAAACTGCCAGCCAGGGATCAGAGGAGCAAGATTGGAGCCACACTCAGAGAAGTGGAGGGCTCAGAGTGAGAAGCTAACACAGTCGGTAGGCAGGTCCCTCTCCCACCCCTTTTCACCATGAGTCTGCTCACAGGGCTGGTGGTGTCTTTTCCGAGGCTGCCCTTGCTGTTGAGGCTGCCAATCTCCGTCTGTGAGCTGGACTGCGACATCCCCTCAAAGAAGGGCCTGCAGCAAAGAAGCACAGTGGAGTCAGTGACGATGGCAGCTCAGAAAAGCAGTTCCCAAGGCCAAGTGGGGCCGCTGATCCAGGCAGGTCAACAGCCTAGGCTCTGAGGACACTTGTTAGGTAGATACTATGGGGTTGGTCAAGGGGTTTCCAGAGACTCCTATTGGAATTTTTGTCAGTTAGAAACAAAACACTGATCTCCACCGGGAGAGTGAGAACTTGGAGATAATGAAAGCCATGACTCCCTGCATGAAGTACGAGAGGATGCAAGGGCATCATGATGGAGGGAAAAGGGAGCCTTGCAGGCAGCATACGAGGAGCTCTGGGCCTCACTTGAGCTTGGGCTTTGGGGTGCTGAGGATGCTCTCTGTTTCCTCCATTTCAGGCCCACTGTCGCTGGGGTTGTACATCTCTAGACTGTCGTAGAGTTCGTCCAGATCCTCTTCCACTTCCCGAATCTGCTCCCGTGACACATGTTCTAGCCCAAAGCCTACCTGTGAGCAAAATAAAGATCTATGAATCTGGGGCTCTTTTTTATTATTAACATTTGTGGTTAGACAAACAACAACTGTCTCCTAGGTCATGTCAACTGGTATTCTCAGTAATTCCTTCTAGAGGGACATGCTAGTGTCTCTGTGCCGCCCCGGCTGTCCTGGAACTCACACTGTAGACCAGGCTCCAGGCTGTCCTCAAACTCAGAGATCTGTCTGTCTCTGACTTCCAAGAGCTGGGATTAAAGGTGTGTGCCACACCACTGCCTGGCTCTTTGTCCTTTCTATGTTCTGATTCTGAGAGCAGGGGCATGCTGAGGTTACTTTTCTTCTCAGCTACTACTGATATCCATACCAGGGCTGGCACCAGGAGGAAGAGATGTGCTGATGTGCCTCCCAAGGAATCACACAAGAAAATCCAGGTCTGGTAGGCTGGTTCATCTTCTGTTCTTCCTTCAAATTCAGGTACAAGCTGCTTTTCTTTGCAGCACACAGTGGGACAAAGACCTTTTCTCAACATTTTCTATCTTTATTCATTTTTAGTTTACTTAGAAGCCTGTGTGAATGAAGGCAGGAACTCCAGAGCCTAGGGGATTTCTGTCAAGAGCTGACCAATGAGGACATCACACTCGGACTATTGCTCACTTGTAGCTCCTCTTGGGCTACAAGGAAAAATTAAATGGCTAGATTTGTCACTGCTGTCATTTGTCAATAGCAGAGAATTGAGTATTGACTAACAATTGGATACAACTGTGCTAAGTGTTTCTAAATACCATGGAACTGCACTCTCCATGTGAAGCCTTTATTCTCTCTTCATGGAGCATAATGCTCTTCTCAGCTGCCTTCTCTCCCAGGTATGCATGCAAGTGGGCAGGAATCATGATTCCATGATCCTGATGACTAGTGGCTACACAGGACCTAGGTATGAAACTGGAAGTAAGGGGGTCATACCTCATCGGAAACTTTGAATCGTTTCAGGAGGGCCACAAACTTCTGTTTGATGTTAGGTTGCTGTGGGAACAAATTATACAAATTATTCTCAAATGACATCTACTGAGGTCAATTAAAGAGAGTCTATCAGGCTCTTACCCTCACAAGGAACAGGAGAAGAAAAATAGCAGCTGCGCTTGCACTGAAAACCTCTCTAGAAAGACAGGCAAATGCTGATGCCGCCCAGGGCCCTGGGCAGCTAGCTCAATGGAGAGCTCATTCCCCAAGGAGGCCAATGACTTGCAGAGGTACAGCTCTAGCCCACCTTCTGTTCTATGCAGCAGATGCAGGTACCAGCTGGTGAGTGTCCTGTACCTCCATGCTCAACATTTCAGAATGGCATTTGTCATTTCCTTGCACAACCATATTGGGTAGCAGTGTCACCAACCCACTTAAGACTACTCCTGGAGTTTTTCCAACTCCGTCCCATCAGCCTGCAATGGACACTGCCAGAAGAGGCCATTTTTCCTTTGTGTCATGACTGTCCCTATGCACTCACCCTGCTGTGTCATAGTTACTTGCTGGGATGAGTTTACACTTTCAGGCCCTAGAATTCACTGATGGCCTGGCCTAGGCTCCTTGATCCATGTTTCTTGTTCTGATTTAGGTACCAGGCTTAGTTTGTGGTCACACATATTTCTGGCCTAAATAGCCAGACCCTCATGTGGAATGGAAACAACTGACTTGCACTTAAGAATGAGAGTAGTGGCTGACCATAGACCCTCTGTCCAGTACTGATGGAAGTGGATGCAGAGATCCACGGCCAAGCACTGGGCCGAGCTCCAGGGGTCCAGTCAAGGGTAGCAAAGAAGGATTATGTGAGTGTGTGTGCATGCGTGCATGTGTGTGCGTGCGCGCGTGTGTGTGATCATGATGGGGCAACCCATATACAGCTGACCCAAGCTGGTGGGAGCTCATGGACTCTGGACTGATAGCTGAGGAGCCTGTCTCTGCATGTGGGTGGCAGTTGTGTGGCTTGGTCTGTCTGTGGGATCCCTGGCAGTGGGACCAGGATCTATCCCTGGAGCATGAGCTAGCTTTTTGGAGCCCATTCCCTATGGTAGGATGCCTTACTCAGTCTTGATCAGCAGGGAGGGCTTGGTCCTGCCTCAATTTGACTCCTCATAGGGAGTCAACAAAGTCTGAGTAGTGGATAGGGGGGTGAATGGGAGGTGGGAGGAGTGGGAGGAGGGGAACTGTGGTTGGTATGTAAAATGGATAAAAAAAAAAGAATGAGACTAGTGGGAAGAGCATGACCAGCAAGGGAGAAACCCAAGTTCATATTGACAGAGAAGTTAAGACATAACAAGTCCATCAATGAGAACAAAGTGTTCTTGGTGGGGAAAAAAGAATGTGCACGGACAGAGAAGACATAATAAAGGATCATTACCAAGTGTCCAGAAACACAACTGGGAAGAACCTACAGCTTCTGGTAATGTCTCTGGGAGATGGATATTATCATTGATCTCTGGCTATACACTGGGTGATGCTATGGAAAAGCCCAAAGGAGAGGGGACTTAGGAAGCTCAGGAGGTATCCTTTGGGGGATAAAAAGAACTTTCTTATAATCACAGAGCAGGAAAGATAAAGTCTCAGAAGAAGAAACAGTAAGGAGGTCTTACAGCTGTTTTCCTTTCGGAGTTTAAAGGAGGAAGGGTTGGATTCGGGGGACCTGACCTCCCAACAGGGCTTGAAAACCTGGGAAAAGGGGGCAGATCTTATGCTCTGAGCCACTGATACAAAGGGGAAGCTAGGGCTGTCTTCCCAAGGGCTTTGCTCTGGAGGCTCATGAACTCCATGCAGAGGTTAAGAGTGATATTTCATGGTAGGAGGCCAGGCTGGGATGCACCTTAGAAAATAATTTGGCCTTAATTTCACCCCACTTTTAGGGCATCAGTCTCTCAAATGGCCCTGTGCTTGAGAGAACCAGAATGAGATTTTTTTCTATCTAGAAGCTCTTGGTACTTCTGACCCTTTTATTCCCGGGAATACAGGGGCTCCTGGATCAGTCAGAGGTCACTGAAGACCTCAGGTTTTAGCTTCTCAGCCCAGGACTCCAATTTTAATATGGGCTCAAGAAATCTTAGTTAGGAGACATAATTCAAACACTGTCAAGATCTAACGTAAATGAATCTCTCAAATCCAGAGTTTCTGCAGTTCTCCAGTACTAGTCCAACACAGCAGTAATCTAGAAAGCTGGCTTCACTCTGCAGCGAATAGTGCACCACTTGACACAATCATCCAGAGAGGAAAAGTCTTTGGCACTGTGCTCCTTAAAGAAATATTTGGATTGTTTTAAGATAGAGAAAAACGGTTATAGCCTTCTTTCTATTCTGCATTATCTATGGCCTATAACATCCTGTGTACCACAGGGGCTCCTAACATGCTGAAATTATTAGTGGGTGGTAGTAGGGGGTGCTGGTGATATATCAGAACATTGAGAGTGTGATCCCAAGTAGACAGGGTTCAAAACCCCACAAGGTCTTAATGTACCACTAACTCCTCACCTACTTTAGACCAAGAATCTGAGTTGTGCCATGCCCGGGACCTGGGTGGCTCACCCTAGTGATGGCTGAGGTTGAGGTCAGTTTCCTCCGAGTCTTCTTAACTTTCCGAAGATCCTCATCTTCGTAGAACAGGTCCTGAGTGGGCAAGAAAAAGAATGAGCTGGGAAATTCAAGGAGCCTCTCAAACACTGTACAGAAGAGTCATAGGAAGTTACCTGCCCATGCAATGGGTCATCACTGCCTTCCTGCTCTGAGGAGAAGCTTTCTTCCTCTTCTTCAGAGTAGTTGTCAATATCTGGGGAGCGATCTAGAACAAACACCCTAGTAAGAACTTTGATCTGATTTGATCTAGATGACTTTCAAGAACAGGGATCAATACAACTGGGTTGGAGAGGGAAGAGCCACATAGAGAGTCATGGCCACACATTACTTTCAGGGATCTATTAAGGGCCTCTTTCTTGGGCACATTTCATGTATGTTTGACTCAGCTTTTCTAGGATGAAGGCCAGTGCACTGGCTCCCTTATCTTCTATAGTGTCTGCAGATACTGCATATATATTTTAAAAAATTATTTAAAAATTTATTTTATGTGTATGAATGTTTTGCCTGCATGTATTTATATGTGCCACATGTGTGTCTGATGCCCTTGGGTGTCAGAAGAGAGTGTCAGATCCCTGGGAACTAGAATTATGGATGGTTGTAAGCCACTACGTGGATGCTTGGAGTCAAATCCAGATCCTCTGAAAGGGCAACAAGTGCTCTAAACCGCTGAGTCATCTCTCCAGCCCCACTGTTTACATCTTACCAGACAGTTTAGACTTGATTCCTTCATGGTCAATGGGCTGGCTGGATAAAGAGTAGATTTTTATTTCTGCCACAGGCACAGAAACATCCTTCACGTTGCTGTGCAGGCCAAGCACCAAAGCACCCTCGTTAGGGTGTTGCATCACCTGTGAGCAAAGTACATAATACAAACACCTTAGCCAGTGCCAGGGTTATCTCTAAAACAAACCCGGTGACATGCAAGCCAATGACAACAGCATCCTGTTAATGTATTTTCCTTCTCACTTCCAAATCTATGCCTACTGCCTTTCCTACTACTTTTAAGGGCTTACTTTAAAAACTATCTCCAGGGGATAGAGATGGCTCAGGGGTTGTGAGTGACTGAAGTTCTTGTAGAGGACCCTAGTTCTGTTCCCAGCACCTATGTTGGGTGGCTTACAACCACTTGTAAATCTAGCTCTAGGTAATCCAACACTCTTCTGGCCTCCTTAGATACGTGTATTCATTGCACATACTGCAACACCCCCAATACTCATAATTTAAAAATAATAATAAATCTTAAAAAGAAAAAAATCTTGCAGTTGCTTCTAGCTAAGCTATTAGAGATGCTGAACCTGGCAATTTAAAACAACAACAACAAACAACAATATAGCTACCTCTAGAAATACCAGCTGCTAATCAGGGCCATGTGCTTACAGACAATAATTGAGGCCGGGCAGTGGTGGTGCACGCCTTTAATCCCAGAATTTGGAAGGCAGAGGCATGTGGATCTGTGAGTTTAAGACCAGCCTGGTCTACAGAGTGAGGACAGCCAGAGATACAGAGAGAAGCTCAGTCTTAAAACAAAACGAAACAACACAACTACTGAGGCCTGAGGCTGAAAATGGTTGCCAATCTCTAGGGTTCCATGTTAAATTAAGTCCTTTACATGAATACTAGCTTTTGAGTCTGGGTAAGGCCAGGCCTGTATGCATGGTTGGTCAGCTGTGTGGCAGTGAAAATAAAAGAGCCAGAAAACAGAATGGCAGGGTTTGGCCCAGGTGGAGGAGTGGGATGATGCTGTTAATTCCTCCCCACAGTCCCTCATCCTCAAATAAAACCTCAAGAGGTCAGGAAGATGGGTTGGAAGAAGACACATACACATTACCAGAACCGTAACATTTTTCCTATTCTACTTATTATTATTTTTTGAGACAAGTTCTCCCAACCTATCCCTGGCTGTCCAGGAACTATGTGTAGACCAGGCTGGTTCTCTAAGTCACAGAGATCCACCTGCCTCTGCCTCCTGAATGGTGGGATGAAAGGTGTGTGCAGCCAAACCCACTGTATTTCATTTATTAAGGTACAGATAATTTAAAAAGCTTTCTTTAAGCATCTCTTTTCTTTCTCTTTGGCTGGCATACAGGAGTACTGTGTAAGTGAGCAGAAATATCAAGGAAAATGGGAGCTTAGTTTCTTGCTGTTGGAGAAAGGAACTTGAAAGGGAGAAGGAGGAAACAAGACCAGGCCCTATGCTATTGGGTTAGAACAGAAGTAAGCACTGTGTGATCTGGGTAGGATAGCTATGTATAAACAGGAAATGGTCATGGTGTGTTTGTGTGTGGATGAAGGCATGTGTGTTCATGTATATGCACCTTCTAGTTTTTTAGTTCTTTCAGCAGAAGTTATTCCGGTTGCGCACAGGAGCACTGCTAGTACTCTGATCTGATTTTTTTTTTTAAATCCCAGGACAGGGTCTCGAGATGTAGCTCTGGCTGTCCTGGAACTCACTAGTAGATCAGTCCTGCCTTGAACTCAACGAGATCCAGCTGCTTCTCTGCTTCTGCCCCCGAGTGCTTGGATTCAAGGCTTGTGCTATCACACCATGCCCGACACTACCTGATTTTTAAAGTACTGTTTGCCACTAAAACACCCAGAAGCCTCAGAAAATCAGTTCATCCAGGATTGGGTCAGGGCAAGAACAAGATAAGCTTGAGCTATTTTCTACCAGAAAGTAAGATGGACTATAAAGAAGGAAGGGTCTTATCAAAAAGGACACAGAAGACAGCTTGGAAGGGCTCTTACTGGCCAAACTAGAGCATTTTATTTAAATTAAATTAAAATTTAACCCCATCAAAAAAACCCCCCACAAGAATCCAGAGTCCATAATTGATAGAAATAAGTAGATCAAATGGTAAGTGGAGGAAGAAAGAAATGCTCTATTTGTCAACTGACCAATATAATATAGTTTAGAAATTCACAGTTTGACAGGCATCAAAATTGTAACTAATTCAGTTCAAAATCATTAATAGGTGGGGGCTAGGGAAATGTCTCAGTGGGTAAAATGTTTGCCATGTAAAAGTGAGAACATATGTCTGGATCCTCAGAACTCATGTAAAGACAGATGCTATAGTTTTACAGTAGCATGCTTCTGTAATCCTAATGGCTCTGACACTGAGATAAAAGGTGGAGCCAGGAATATCCCTGGAAGTCCATGGGCCAGTTAGCCTAGAATACATGGATATAAACAATCAAAAGACCCTGTTTCAAACAAGCTAGAAAGCAAAGACCAACACTTGAGGCTGTCATCTGATCTCCACAAGCATGTCATGGCATGTTTATACTCATCTTCATAATACACCTATACATACCCACTCACGCACATATAAAAATAATACATTAATCGGTGAAAGATACAGTAATATGGTCTCATATAGTTCTATATAAAATATTTTTCACTTATGAGGACAAAATACTTTTCCTTTTTTTCCTATCTTTCTTTCTTGCTTTAGTTTTTCAAGATTAAAGTGTAGCCCTGGCTGTCCTGGAACTCACACTGTAGACCAGGCTGGCCTTGAACTCACAGAGATACACCTGCCTCTGCCTTCCAAGTGCTGGGATTAAAGGTGTGCACCACACCATCTTTCACTACACAAATTAACGTGCAGCTGTGCAACCCATACTGTGCTGGAAAGAAGACTGCTTCTTTGGTGGTTATTTTGACAAAAATGTAGACATTGAACCTAATTTAGAGACAAGGACAGAAAAAAACAGACTGAGGAGCACTTGATAAAGTAACTAGCCTGTACTCTTCAAGAATCAGTGGTAGTATACGCCTTTAATCCCAGAACTCAAGAGGCAGAGAGAGGCATGTGAATCTCTCTGAGTTCGAGGTCAGACTGGTCTACAGACTGAGTTCTAAGACAGTAAGGGCTGTTACACAAAGAAACCCTGTCAAAAAAATTGAAAAAAAAAACAAAAAAGAAACCTACAACACAGTCATAAAAGGCAAAGAAGATATGTAGATCACCTCAGACTGATGGAGCCCAAAGAAATATGACAAAGAAATGTAACGAACCAACTTCTAGGTCTCATCATGGGTCTTGGGAAGTTCATTGAGACATTCTGCACCATGAGGTTGGGGATTGTGAGTTAGACAGAACCTTATATTAGTGTCAACATTCTGACTGTGGTGGGCAATGAAGCTTAGGTAGGACAGTATCCTCATGCTTAGAAAATTAAAATGGTAGAGTATTAATGTGTAATGGTATAATGGGGCTTCATGCAACTGTCAAACTGCTCAGGAAAATCACAACAACAAAACCCAGCAGGTGGTGGCACACACCTTTAGTCCCAGAATCTAGGAAGCAGAGGCAGGTGGATTTCTATGAGTTTGAGGCCAGCCTGGTCTAACCAGTCCCAGGACAGCCAAAGCTATATAAATTCTGTTTCAAAAATCCAAAAACAACAAACAAACAAACCCCATAAAAGAATAGTCACATTATACAGAGAGACTATCTAAGCATAATAATACGTTATCAAGGTAAGTATTTTGGTGACTCTGCATATGGGAATTTTTTCATTATTCATACTATAACTAACTTAAAAATACATACATACACACACACATATGTATGTATATATACATTAAAGTTAGAGCTGGTCCTGATGATGTACCTCTAGTACCAGTTACGTGGAAAGCTGGAGTAGGAGGACCACTTGAGTCTAGGAGTTTGGGCCTAGCCTGGGAAATATAGCAAGACCCATCTCAAAAGAAAAAGGGGGCTAGAGCAACAGCTTAGTGTTGAAGAAGACATGTTCTTAACCAGACTTGGGTTCAGTTCCCAGAACCCACATGGTAGTTCATAACCATCCATAACTAGTTCCAGGAGGCACATGATTCAGACATGTATTTGAGCAAAATTCTAATACCCATAAAATAAGATAAATAAGTATCTTTTATTTTTTTTTCTCAAGATAAGGTTTCTCTGTGTTGCCCTGGCTGTCCTGGAACTTGCTCTATAGAACAGGCTGGCCTTAAACTCACAGAGATCTGCCTGCTTTGCCTCCTGAGTGCTGGTATTAAAGATGTGCACCATCACTGCCCTGCTAAGATAAGCAAATCTTAAAATGAAGTTAAAAAAGTTAAAAGAAAATACTCTTGTGTTAGAGAAAGTAATTGATAAAGCTAGTTACAGACTGAAAAATTTCCAACAAAATAATTAATCTATAAAGAAAAACTAAATACCTGTCTGCTGGCTGGTGAAATCATTTACAGGACCACAACAGACTTAGAGGCCTGCAGTCTAAGATTGCATTCTGCTCACCTCTGCCATGTTGATGAGTCCCACAGCCAAGGTTTTATAGCCCAAGATAGTCCGGTTCTTGTACCGCTTCCTCCTTTGCAGCATAATCTGCAGTTTGTTGGCATCTCGCTTGAGGAAATGAGGGTACTGAAGAGGAAAACAGTTCAGATGGTTAGTCAGCAACTAGGACCTTCAGGAGTCAGGTCCTGCTAGAGGACTGTGCTTCAGTTTCTCTTGCTTGTTAAGAGCAACTGGTCAGGCCAGGCAGCGGTGGTGCACGCCTTTAATCCCTGCACTTGGGCACTCGGGAGGCAGGGGCAGGCGGATCTCTATGAGTTCGAGGCCAGCCTGGTTTACAAGAGCTAGTTCCAGGGAAGGTACCAAAGCTACAGAGAAACCCTGCCACTCTGCCTCAAAAAAACAAAAAAGAAGATTGGTCAGAATAAGAAAAACCACCAGAGGGGCTGGTTCTGCTGGGTACTAGTATGGTTTACCCAAGCTTGGTAACATCTTTCTCTGCCATCTGGACAGGTGTTTCTGCATAGGGTCACAAGGATTATGATGAGAGAGATGCTCTAAGAGGGACGAAGAGAGAAGGATGGATACAAGCATATGATAGAAATGAGTTCTTGCTATGGGATAATGATCTTGTATCCTATCAAGATTTGCCACTCATATTGGTTTAATAAAACACTGATTGGCCAGTAGTCAGGCAAGAAGTATAGGCGGGGTGACCAGACTAGGAGAATTCTGGGAAGAGGAAAGGCTCAGTCTATAGTCACCTGTCAGACAAAGAGGAAGCAAGATGAGAATGCCTCACTGATAAAAGGTACCAAGCTACATGGCTAACACAGACAAGAATTATGGGTTAATTTAAGTTGTAAGAGCTAGTTAATAATAAGCCTAAGCTAAAAGCCAAACAGTTCATAATTAATATAAGCCTCTGTGTGTTTCTTTGAGACTGAACAGCTGTAGGACCAGGTGGAACAGAAACTTATGCCTTACAAGCTCTGTTCTTACTGATTCGGACAGTAAGGAGAGGGGAAAGGCCAAGGGTAGAGTGGAGGCTCAATGGTAGCTGCTAGTCATATATGGCCAGTTAAGGGGAGACTGGGCCTCAGCACTCAACTCAGCAGCATATCCAGTACACTGGCTCAAGGACTTCTCAGGCCTTCCATGTTAGTCTTTGGTACACAGGTGACTTGTTTTCTTTCCTGAAGCTGGGCTCTAGCAGCTTTTGGAGAAAAAAGTTTCAAGACTATTTGAGGACTAGACTATTGCAGCATGTTAGAAAACTTAAAGATTTAGAAAATTCTGACCTGAAGGGAGAAGGTTAACTGGAGCTCTGTTTCTACCAGGCCACTTGCTGGAAGGATGATCTCATTGGAGCGAAGAATCCTTTTTGAACCCTGAAACCAAAAAAACAAAAAACAAAAAACAAAAAAACACTTTTGTCAAAGTGGTGTCACTAAAAGTCAGACCAAAAGAACAACTACCATGCTGTGGGACACTCAGGATTTGTGAGTGTCCTCCCCACAGGCCTGCTTCTACTCTTGTTCTGCTAGGTTTATTTGGCAAATTACAACTATTTTATATTTATTTATTGCCATTTTTTGTGAAGCCGAGTATTGAAATCATGGCTTTGTATGTGCCTACCACTGATCTACACTCTTAGCCCTTTAGACTATTTTAGATACAACTGCACCAGATGAACATGCATAGAAACATAATTCAGCTAGGTGAGCTGATTAAATTTATGGCCTCCATCTTAAATGGGGTAAGTAACATTGCCTAGGAACCATGTAAGTACATGTAAGTACATTCTCTGTAATCTCTCTTCTTCTTCTTTTTTTTCTTTTTTCTTTCAAGACAAGGTTTCTCTGTAGCTTTGGAGCCTGTCTTGAAACTAGCTCTTGTAGGCCAGGCTGGTCTCAAACTCTCAGAAATCCACCTGCCTCTGCCTCCCGAGTGCTGGGATTAAAGGCGTGCACCACCTCCGCAGGCTCTCTTCTTACAAGATATACTATACCTTCTCAGTTTCCCTAACATCGGACCCTTAACACTTCCCTAATGCTTCTAACCTTGATTCTCTTCACTGAGAAAGCTGGAGCAGCTCCTACCTCATAAACCTGCCACTGGGCTCCTATCCTCACAGTACCCTCCCTTCCCTTCTGTCACAGACAACTACCCATGTTCCCATCCGAGGTTGAGGGAGCACCCTGCTTGGGGACTAAACTCCTTCTAAAGGCCCTACTGAAGCCATTCTTTCTTTTCACATAATCAATGTTCCTCACTGTCCTAGATCATTCTCATAAGCAAATGTGCTATTATTTCCAACAAAGCAAACAAAACCCCTCCTGGCCTCATGGATGTGTCTTTTCACAGTAGACTTCTTTTCTTGAGTCCCCTACTCCCATTTCTCCTAATGCATTTCAGTCGTTCTATGTCACCTTTGCTCCATCAAACTACCACTGCAAGATGGGTGACTCTCTTAATGAGTCTGATGGCCTAGGTCCCTTCTTGTTGTTTCGATTTCCTCTGTCGCTGGAGGTACTCTCATTCTGAGTCCTTCCAGACTTCCTGGCACTGGAGGGTTAGGGCTCTATTTCTATTCACTCCCTTTACTCCTGCTACTTCCCGGCCCTCCTTCCTGACACTCACATCTCCACTGTTACACTAGCCCTCAAACAACACAATAAACCGCATTTCAGGTTTCCCTAGAATCTGCTCTACCCCAGTCCTCCCTGTCTGAAACAGCAGATTCACTCTCTCAACTCACTGAGTCTTCTCAGTCAACCCCGCCTCTTACCCAAATCACCACCAATATAGGGAGTGTTATTATCTAGCATTCCTGATTCCCCACGTTGAGTCACAGGGAACAAGAGCTGGGATGGGGGCCTCCGTCTTTAAACTCTACTCCTCCCCAGTCTCACTGACTTCCCTTTCCTCTCAATTCTGTCAGACATACCAGACCCAACAAAGCTAGAGAAGTCAGAGAACCTAGAGTTGGCCATGTTAGACAAAAACAGGCCACAGCTAGACATTTGAGAGCCGGACGGACAGCACCATGGCTGTGTAGGGCTTTCTGGCTGGCTTTTCTCTCTACCTAGAAGACGCCTCTTGAATCTTTGTAGCTCAATATCTTGGTTTTGCATAAACGTCATCTTCTTAGTGAGGCCTACATCCATCACCACCTGTAATCCCTTCATCCCTTTATCTTGTTGTATTTTCTCCAAAAGTTGTATCACTATCCAAAAGTAGCAGGCCTCACTATGTGAACTTCCATCATCTAAATATGTGCTGTTAAGAACTGTAAAAAGTTCTGCTTCTCTCACAGGGGTGAAAACCCCAGAACATACACAGAAAGAGCCTGGTGTAGCAGTGTGCACCTGTAATCCCAGTGCTGGAGAGACAAAAACAGAAGAATTCCTGGGGCTTACTGATATCCAGTCTAACCTAATTGGAGAGTTCTAGGCCACTGAAGAGAGAAATCTTGTCTTTAAAAAATTAAGAGTGGACAACATTGCAGAATAATATCCAGGGTTGTCCTCTGGTGCACACACAAGTGCACACACACACAGACACCTCTTTCTACACACAAACACCTTCTATCCCAAATACACTCTCTGGGGCTGGGATGTAGTTCTATCTCTATCATCCAGATAGTAAGCTTCTGAAAGAAAGATGCACATGTAGGTAACAGGGCGTAGACAGCAGCCTACAGTCAGATCTGGCCCCTCTGAAACAGGCTACATGACTACTCTCATCTTTCTATCCTTCCAGGAAGATTCAATTTCCATGAGTCCCAGTATTGGCTTCCTGAGGACACTACCAACTTGGGTCCCATTTTAGGATTATTTTTAATACCTTTAAATCTTATTTGTCTATTTTTAATTTTTATTTTATATGTATGGTTATTTTCCTCCATAAATTTCTGTGTTCTATGTGTGTGCAGTAACTGTAAAGGCCAGAAGAGGTATTAGATACTGTGGTACTGGGGAGCCACCAGGTGGCACTGAGGATGGAACCCAGGTCCTCTGGAAGTGTTCTTAATTACTAAACCATCTCTTAAGCCACTTAGCTCTTTCTTTCTTTCTTTTCTTTTTTTCTGTCTTTTTTTTGTTTTTTTGAGACAGGGTTTCTATGTAGCTTTGGAGCATGCTCTGCAACTAGCTCTTGTAGACCAGGCTAGCCTCAATCTCACAGAGATCTGCCTGCCTCTGCCTCCGAGTGCTGGGATTAAAGGTATGCGCAACCACTGCCCAGACACTTAGCTATTTTTTTAATTTAATTTTGGGGGGAGTGTTTTTGAGACAGGGTTTCTCTGTGTATCCCTGGTTGTCCTGAAACCCACTCTGTAGACCAGGCTGGCCTTGAACTCACAGAGATCCACCTGTCCTTGCCTCCGAAGTGCTGGGATTAAAGGTGTGCATGACCACCACCTGGCTTAATTTAATGTTTAAAAGTTGTTTATGCATCTTACCAAAAGCAATCTACAGATTCAATGCAATGTCCATCAAAATCCCAGCAAAATTCTTCAAAGAACTCAAAAGAAGGGTACTCAACTTCATTTGGAAAAGCAAAAGACCCAGGATAGCCAAAACAATCCT
>LOEQ01002283.1:168584-181180 GCA_001685075.1 Bramus lutescens | reverse complement strand
TTCAGGAGCCTTTGTATCTGGCCAGTTGCAGACTACATGAGCGCAAATAAAAGTGGAATGCCTTCAGTTAGGCAAGTAGGAGGTTTGATTTTGTAAGAGGTATGAGGCAATTCAACAGGACGTTTCGGGGGGTGGGGGGATCTTGTATAGCGCAGGCTGGATTTGAACTTTCCTGCTTCACTGCTACAATATGAGAAGACAGACATGTCCTGGGGGAGTGAGCCTTGGGCCCCCCACACCATACCAAATGAGTCACATTTCCAGGCTCCTAAAGTGACTTTAAAATCAATTAAAGCTGTTGTATCCAAGATGATCCCTTTTAATAGTCATACAGTTGTTATTCAGTGATAGTGGGACTGTGTCCATATCATGTGTGGTAATGTCTGGGGTGTTCTTAATGCCTTTGTATCTATCTTCTGTAATGAGAACCATCACTATTTAGGAATTAGTGAATTAGAGGACTGTTCAGCTTGTACTCACTCCATCTACCGATAACTCTATGGGAGGTTTTCATTGATGTTGGACTTGGTCATGTGACTTGTTTTGGGATGGAAAGTGTGCCAGGTTTCACCTTGGACTCCAGGAACATCTGACTTTTGTCGTAAGGAGACTCTACACCCACTAATGACTTATCACCATCTGACTGGATTCACATGTTTTACTTATGTTACTGGTGGTACCCCAAACCCACAGCTTCACAGAGCCTTCAACATTCATGAAGACTTATGAATGAGGCATTACTGCTCATAGTTGTATGCCAATGTGGTATGGGGGCTCATTTGTTACAGAACAATAACAGAGCAGAGTTTTATTTATAAATGCTTGGTGGAATTTATTAAAGTATTAGAAGTGGCACATCTGTGGTCCAAGGTGCATTACTTTGAGTAAAAACTGAGAACTAAAATGGTAATATTGAATTATGTGCCTTCACATATTTGAGTTGTTATCACTTTTAAGCATTTCATAAATGTTTAAGCTTGGATATAAGAAGACATTTTCCAAAGACATGATTTGAAAATGAGACATTTGTTTGTATATGTCTATCTGAGGACACCTCACCAAAGAACAGACAGAGCATCCAAACTCACTATTGTGTTTCCTTGTTTTGTCGCCTCTGTTTGGGTGGCTTGTTTACAGTTCCATCTCTTTTGTTGGAGTCACATGAATTTTCAACTCAATAGCCTGAAATTCTGTCCTTTTCTGTTTCCCAGATGGTCCTTTTCTCCCATTCACGGTGAAATGTCATCTGCGTTCAAGAACAATTTCTATCTCAAATTCCCTGGTATAGAAATTCCATTGTTTGAAGAAAGCCTCCACATTTGTCCTTTCATATCCAGAGATATCTTCTGAGGATGAACAGGATGCAGAGCCAGGCCATTTTTAAAGATCATGCGCAGAATAGGAAAACTCACCAAGCAGAGAGCTGTAAATCACATAACCTCGAGAAAGGAGACCCTCTTCAGAATGTGTGAATGGCAACCATCTAAACCCCTCACATTTGAGATAAGGGCATCTTCCCAAGTTCCTAGTGCAAAGAATGGGATTTGGGAGGAGACAGAAAAGGACTCTCCTAGAAGCAGGCCCTCAGACAGCAAGCCATTTACTGTAGTGAAATGAAGGAGCCTGGGGAGGGGGAGCAGCCAACTGAGGTTTCCAGACCAGCAGTACACTCATCAGAAATGTAGACCTGAGCCCTGACCCTAGACACCCCCAGTCAGAATGAGGATGGTAAGAGCCCCAGGACTGTGCACTCGCGTTTGCTAACAGATGTACTGGTCATTTTGTTGTTGCTGTGAGAAAGCACCATGACCAAAAACAACTTAGGGAAGTAAGTGTATCTAGGCTTACGGTTCCAGGGTTCATGATGGTGGGGAGTGGGCAGCAGGCATGGCAGCAGGGGCAGAGAGCCCAGAGGGCTCACCTTCATCTACATGCAGACGGCAGAGGAGATCAAACTGGAAGTAGAGCAAGGCCTGCCTGCAGTGACATCCTTTCTCCAGCGAGGCTCCAAGCAGTGCCACCAAATGGGCACCAAGGGTTCTGATACCTGAGCCTATGGGGGACATTTCATGTTCAAACCGCTACAACAGCCCAGTTGTTGCTCTCAGAAGCACAGAAGTTAAGGTCTCCTCATCCACCTGCATGCTCTCTTGTTAATCAGAACAAGGGAATACCAATAGCCGGCACGGGTGGGGCTGGCAATGGTGAGTGCTGAGGCCATGTGGACAGGAAGAGAATGGGAGCAGCTGATGCACTGTGTGTGCCCTGACAGGAAAGGCAGCCAGGAGCCCCTTCACCGCAGGAGGCAAACCCCAAACTGAGGGTTGGGCTGGTCCGTGTATTTTATAGCAAGATTGGTTTATTAACTCCTCCTGTTGTTGGTTTTATTTTGTTTTGTGAGATCATGCCTGATAGTCTCTCTGAGGCTGGCCTCAAACTTGTAGCAATGCTCCTGCCTCAGCAGCTCAAGTGCTGTATTTACAGGCATACATCACCATAGCCATTTTTAATTCTTCTATTCTTTTCCTAGAACCCCCTTTGTTTGGTTTGGTTTGGGGTCTTGGAAGTATTTCCCCTGTGGATTCTACAACTGGAAGTATTGTGTAGCTCTGCTGATCTTTAAAAGCCTAGAATGTGGAGTCAGGCGTCCTGTCTGCCTGACTCCACAGGCCCTGGGAGGGAGCAAGGGAGGGACGTCCTGTCTGCCTGACTCCACAGGCCCTTCTGCTCTTCTGTTCACAACTGCGTTCGTCCCTCTTGCTGTTCATCTCAGTACACACCTGTCGAAGGCTTACTTCGTCTACAGCATGTTGGCAATTGCTGCTGCTGCAATTCTTGAATGAACAGAGTTTGTAGTTAAAGATAGCCCCTGTGGATGTGCTCAAACTGTGAGTTACTCTAGCTAAGGCAGGGTGGGATAACACGCACACTTGGAAATGGACTTTGGACTCTGTCAGACAAAATCAGTCTCCTTCAACTGCACATGTGTGTATGTATGTGTGTGTTGTGTGCTTACAGTCACAACAGAAAACTTGGAGATACTATGCAAAAAGCTTACTTTTTCTGAACCATTTAAAAATTCAAAGCAGTGGTAACACACGCCTTTAATCCGAGCACTTGGGAGGCAGAGGCAGGTGGATCTCTGAGTTCGAGGCCAGCCTGGTCTACAGAACAAGTTCCAAGACTACACAGAGAAACCCTATCTTGGAAAAATCAAAACAAAGCAAAACAACAACAACAACAACAACAAAACAAAAAAAAGTACATTGATCATCTCATGACTCATTACCCCAAAAAAATGTTAGTGTGAAATTTCTCTAAATAGGACATGTTAATTAACTGTAAAACAGTATCAAAATCGGGGAAATAACATTCACTCCTTATTAACATCTCATCTTCCAAGCCCATTCGTGTTTCAACAAACTCAGTAAAGCCCTGGGTTACACTCTGTTGTCATGTCTCTTAGTCACCCTCAGTAAAGAACAATTACAATCTGCCCTCTTGAGTTTCTGATTTTGAAACTACTAAAGTTCCCAAAGCAGGTATTTTGTGAACTAACTCTCGATTTGAGCATCTCGCGCCTCCTCTAATTCCATTGAGGTTCTATATCTTTAGCAAGGGCACTGTCTTAGTTAAGTTTCTATTGCTGTGTAAATACCATGTCCAAAAGCAACCTGCAGAGGAAAGGGTCTATGTCACCTTACAGGTTAGAGTCCATCATCCTGGGAAGTCTGAGCAGGATCTCAAGACAGGAACCTAGGGGTAGAAACTGATGCAGAGGCCATGGACGAGTGCTGCTTACTAAGTTGGTATTCAAGGCTGGCTTAGCCTGTTTTCTTATAAAACCCAGGACTGAAACCATCCACAAAGGACTGGGCCATCCCATATCAATCACTAATTAAGAAAATGTCCCAGAAGAATGCCCTCAGGCCAATATGTTGTGGGCATTTTCTCAATTGAGGTTCTCTCTTCCCAAATTGGCACCTGTCACGACAGTACCCCCAGCATTGGCACCTGTCACGACAGTACCCCCGGCATTGGCATTTGTCATGGCAGCACCCCTGGCATTGGCATTTGTCATGGCAGCACCCCTGGCATTGGCATCTGTCATGGAGGTACCCCTGGAATTTTCACCTATCACAGTGGAACCGCTGGTATTGGCAACTGGTACCAACTCCTGTCTTAGGGTTTCCAATGTTGTACTAAAACACCAAAAGCAACTTGAGTAGGAAACAGTTTATTTCATCTTACATTTTGAGGCAGCTGAGGAATGAACTAAATCAGGACCTGGAGGAAAACAGGCTGCAGCATGAGTGGAAATTAAGCAAGGAAACAGAGTCTGGAAAAAAAAAGTTTTAGAAGCGAAAATCCAATGAATAAAATAAAATCACGGCAGAAAACATCACCAGCAGATTATAAAATAGGAGAAAAACTTCCAGGAATGGAAATAAAAGTGAAGGGACTGCTACATTTAAAGAAATAAGAAGTCAGCAGGACAACACCTGTCAAAAACTCTGTGCTGTAATCAAGAAAAACCTATGAGTATCAAATGGAGTTGAGATCACATCTAAAGGCATAGAAAATAAATTCAATAGATTTATAGGAGAAAACCCCCCAAATTGATAACCAAAGAAGACTTCTTCATGATGCATTATAGATAATGTGCCTAGGTCTGCAGTTCACACTGACAAACACTGTGTAATAACAGACCTCTCGATAGAAGTCCCCAAAACATGCAACTCTGTATTTCAAGCCCTGAAAATAAATAACTGCCAATAAAGATCACTATAGCCAGCAAAGATATGTTTTAAAAACAACCAAGGAATAGAGAAAAATTTAAAGCACATGCTAAAGCAAGTTATGACCACCAAGCCAGTGCTGCAGAAGATAAAGATTCATAAATACAGAGGAAGAGCAATGGTTTCAACCATGAGATCACAAAAATGGGTGAGATGAAAAAACGCAAACTCAGAAAATTCACCATGTCCAACAGTAGATCACCAACCAAAGCCCTAATTGGAATTAGGGAGAAAGTAAAAAGAACAGACAATAATACAATCAACCAGAAAAATCCTACAAAACCACAACATTCTGTAAACATCTCAATTAGAACCCTAAACATAGATAGACTTAATTTAAAAGATGTTTGCTTTTAAAAATGAGATTAACTATCATTTTCTCCAAAATAGCACATATCACTGGCAAAGACATAGAGAAATAGAGAGTTAAAGGACAGAGGGTGATACATGAAAACAAACACCCAAACCAGCTAGCATAGTTTTTCCGATATCTGAAGCAAGTTGGTTTCCAATGAAAGTAGTCAAAGAAATAAAGACAGACACCACATAGTAATAAAAAGAATAATCCATCAGGAAGATATATAAATTGTAAGTACCAATGAGAGCTGAGGCGCCCAGATTAATAAAATAAACATAAATGGGAATAAAGGGTCCGGAAGCAATAGAAATGTTTTCAGTTTCCTGTTCTCGTCACCAGTAGGCCATCCAGACTAAGCCAATACATTTCAGAATTAGCCTGCACCATAGAGGAAATGTACTGAGGTACTGACAGGATATTTCTTTTGCTATTCTTTCCAGCAGCCAGTGGAACCTTCTCTAGAATAGATCACATGTTAGGCCATAAAGCAGTATGAAGAACTGTAAAAGAGTCAAAGCAATGTATTTGGTCTGATCATAGTAGAATACAGCTAGCTGGAAACTGATACCAAATGGAGCTATACAAAGAGTTGGAGATTGAACAGTGCATACTGAATGACCAATGAATCATTGAATAAATAAATCAAAGAGGTAACTCAAAAGTTAACAGAATCAAATGAAAGTGAAAGCATAGTTTATTGGAACCTTTGGAATACCACAGAGGTTGTGCTGAGTAGAAAATTTATAGATATTAGTGCATTCATTAAAAAAACCAGACATATCTAACCCTAAAGAAAGTGGGGTTAGAAGGGACATATCCCAACATAATAAAGGTTGTATATGACAGTCAACATTATACTAGTGGGAAGAAATTGGAAGCATTTTCTTTAAAATAAGGACTAACAGAAGAGTTTCCACTTTCTCCACTACTATTCAGTAAAGTGCTTGACATCTTACCTAGAGTAATGAGGGAGAGAAAGAAAGGATAAAAGCTAGAAAAGAAATTTCTAAATTATCTCTGTTTGTAGATGATAAGACACCAGCAACTCAACTCAACCAGAAAAATCTTCAATCCAGAAAATTCTTCAATCTGATAAAAACTTTCAGCAAGGTAGGATGCAAAATTAACATGGGAGAAAAATCTTATCATCTGATGGGAAGATTAGCATCTAGAATATAAAAAGAACTCAGAAATATAAGCACCCCAAACCCAAATATTCCAATCAACCAACAGGCTAATGAATTGAATAGACAGCCCTCAAGTGAAGACTTATGAATGACCAATACATATATAAAAATATTAATTATTTTTAGTTATTAGTGAAATGAACAATGAAACTGCATTGAGGTTCCCTCTCATACCATTCAGGATGGCCATATAAAGAAAATTTTAAAAATAAAACTGCAGAGAAGATGTGATGAAGATTCTTTTAATTCTACTGGTGGAATATAAACCAGTACAACTACTATAAAACCAGAATGAGGTGCCTCAAAAACTAAAAAGTAGAACCACTGTATGACTCAGCTATAAGTCAGCATACAACAGTGATGTTCAGGCACTCATATTTGCTGCATATTACTACTTCACAATAGCCAAGATATAGAATTAGCTTAGTCCATCAACATTTAATGTACAAAAATTTTGTTGTATACACACAATGGAGTTTTATCTATAAAGAAGTGCATTGGCAGAAAAATGCATGAAATTGGAGATCACGTTAAGTGAAATAAGCTATACTCAGACAAATATTATGTTTTGCTCCATATGTAGAATCTAGACTCTCCCCTTCCCTCATCCCCCTCCTTCTCTGTATATGATTGTGATATGAAAGTAGAAGCAGAAATGTATGGGGAAAACAAAAGAAGATAATAGAGAAAGGAAAGACAAAAATCTGACATGCTCTCTCATATGAGAACACACACACATACAAAGAAAGCAGATGGGTGACTATTGGAAGGAAGTGGGCGGTAGACACAGGAAGAATGAAGGGATGAAAATGGAAACACAATAATACGTATGAAAATGTCATAATGAAACCCATTATTTCCTGTAGCAAATAAAATGGTGTATAAAATGTAAAACAAACAAACCTGCATACAAACAAAACACTAGCAGTTTGCATTCTACCAGAGAGTGTACCTGGACCACACTCAGAGCCAACCCTCCTGACAGTACCCTACTCAGGTTCACATCATAGGACATTTCGCTCTTTTTGTCCTATTGGTTATGCCTCCAGCTGGGTATCTGGAGCAGATTCTCAACAAATTTGTTTCATTTCTGTCTTCCTGGGATTAAAACATTCCTTGGATCTATATTAGATCCAGGATTATAGCCACAAGAATTATATGAGGATGCCTGAATAATTTGCCTCTTCTGACATTTCTGGTGAATCTCTGACCATTGCATGTGTTACCCTGAGAAAGCCTCTAATGGGGATGCTGCAGGTGCACACAGACTGATGAGGATTATGATGGCATTAGATATACTATCAGAAAAGGCTGGTCCGGTGTTGTGGGAACTCTTTCAGCCAATAGCCTTTAAGATATTAGCCCACTTGGGCATGATCTTATATACTATAAATGCAGCAATAAAGCTTGCATGTGCTCTCTCTTCTGGCTGCTGGATTCATTTCCTGTTCTCCATTTATGCAGAGGACTGTGATCTGTGAGTCTACCTCTAAATAAATAACCCTTCATTATACTCAATTCTGAGCTAATGTGGGAGTTCTTTTTAGCGTCTATCTTCATCTGGCACCCAATATGAATCCCAACTCAATACTACTGGGTGGACTGGCCTAAAAGACCCAAAAGGTCTGCGACACAGAAGGTCTCCCACCCCCAACTGCTTGGCTTGATTTCACTTACAAATGATGCCAACATGGACAATACATCCACATAAAACCCGAGAGAGCTTGGGAAGTAATACTAGACACAAAAGAACAGAGTTAAGCACGGCTTCTTGGTAGCAACATTTTCTCTCATGGACTCTGTTTGCTAGAGGCAAATGAATCTCATTTAAAAGAGACTTTCTGACTCAGCTTTTGTTATAAAAACCTTGCAGCTCTTTTAAGAGGCCCCGACAGCAAATGCTTAAAGGGTGTTTATGAATAGCCAACAGCATGTTTCTTGGTGGTGGCAGGGACCTTGAAGCTCCATAGGGTTGTGACAATAAACATGGCTCTGACCAGTACCTCTGCCATGAGGCTAGACTCTCCTAAAGCTAAGGAATGGAGTGGATCCAGCCATCAAAGCCACAGCTTTAATCCTACTTATACTGCTTAGCAAATTAAAGACTCATGTTGTCAGAAAAAGAAAGACATATAATAAAGATAGATTCAGATGTAAAAAAAAACACTAAACAGTTTACACTGTGTTTAAAAAATATACGCAGGCTTGGGAGAAAAAGGGAAAAGTATAAAGTCCTCAGAGAGAGAGGGGGAAGGGAGGGAAAGTAGTTGGGTGTGGTGGCACACACATTTAATCTCAGCATTTGGGAGGCAGAGGCAGGCAGATCTCTTGGAGTTCAAGGACAGCCTGGTTGGTCTACAGAGTGAGTTCCAGGACAGCCAAAGATACACAGAAAAAACTCTGTCTCAAAAACCCAAAAATTAAAAATAAAAGAAATAGAGTTTAAAATAAAGCCATGTAGACATGGAAAATACAGAGAGAATCTGAATACTGTATGTTATTGTATTGTCTTTGACTTGTTTGATAGCCAAGAAAGGCTGCTAAAAGACATTTGATTATGAATACTGCAAGATTAATCCAACATATATATTCTAAAAATGCCTTGACTTCAAAATTTAAGTCAAAAGATATGTTACTTTGGAGAAGAGTTTTTGCTTTTGTTTCCACAGCAAATAAGAGGCTGTGGATTCATTCTGGGTTAAGAAAAATCAGGTTTGATTAAGGAAGAGCCCCTGAAAATTCTCTGATAGGAGCGGATATCCCAAATGATCCAACATTTTAAAGGACCTCTGTTGGAGTTTCCTTTGAGTTCTACATTCAGAACAGCCTCAAGGCTGCAGGCTGAAATGATCAAGTCTCACAGAATATTCCAGTCAGGGCTTGACCATAATCCTAAATTTTCTTTAGGTCCCCATAAGATTATCAGAACCCCTAATCAACATAAGTAGCCTAGAAAACTACACCCACATTCCCAAAAATGGATTATGGATGTTTGTCTTTGTTTAGAGTGTTAGTTACAACTTGTTATGAATAACAGTCAGGAAAGAAGCTAAACAAAAGAGATTAGATTCAGGGTTCTTGTTTTGAAAGGGGGGAAAAAGGAAGTGCTGTGGGACAATGGTCTTATACCCTGTAAAGATTTGCCACTTGAATTGGTTTAATAAAATGCTAATTGGCCAGTAGCCAGGCAGGAAGTATAGGCAAGGCAATCAGAATAGGAGAATTCTGGGATGAGAAAAGGCTCTGTCTGCAGTTGTTACCCAGATGCTGAGGAAGCAAGATGAGAATGCCTCACTGATAAAAAGTACCAAGTCACATGGCTAACTCAGACAAGAATTATGTGCTAATTTAAAATTTAAGAGTTGATAAGAAGCCTGAGCTAATAGGCCAACCAGTTTATAATTAATGTANGAATTGGTTTAATAAAATGCTAATTGGCCAGTAGCCAGGCAGGAAGTATAGGCAAGGCAATCAGAATAGGAGAATTCTGGGATGAGAAAAGGCTCTGTCTGCAGTTGTTACCCAGATGCTGAGGAAGCAAGATGAGAATGCCTCACTGATAAAAAGTACCAAGTCACATGGCTAACTCAGACAAGAATTATGTGCTAATTTAAAATTTAAGAGTTGATAAGAAGCCTGAGCTAATAGGCCAACCAGTTTATAATTAATGTAGACCTCTGTGTGTTTCTTTGGGACTGAACAGCTGCAGGACCAGGCAGGACAGAAACGTCTGTCAACAGTCTGGGTCTGGTTTTAAGTCTGACTGCACTGAATACCAATTGCAATTGGATACCAAGTTACAGCCAAGATTTGATGATAAAAGGCTGGAGATGTTGGCCTGCTTCTCTTTAGTCCTCTCTTTCCCACAAGAAGTTGAATTACCCAGCATTGCTCTGCTGAAGAGGCATGTGGGAGGCCTTTGGTCAGCAGGGATTGAGAGCCAGTGTCCACTGCCTTCATCTGAGTTGATCTTCCTGGACCAGATCACCTGAGCCTTGAGAAAGGGTTCAGCCAGCTGACACCTGCCTGAAAATGTATGAGAGAGTGAAGATTTTCCAGTCATGCCATGTATTTATGACACATCATTTTTTTTTAAATCTTCATTCATAAGTTCCTGCAAGCTGCCAAGTTTGTGAATGTTAGTAAAAGAAACAAGCCCTCAGGTCCAGTGAAGAACACATTCTCTTCATTTTAGGCTTGTTCTTAGAAAATGTGAAAACACAGTGAGAATCCAAATAAGGGCCTACACACCATATGGCTAGATGCTTAAAATGATAACTGAAGTGAGCAAATTGTTAAATAAAATATATTCTGTACTTTCATCTAAAAAAGATACACATTCATGGCAACAAAGGAGAAATTTGGCAAAATATAAAATAAAACTGAATTAATTAGCTCTACACAGTCCATTTAGTTGATGGGCTAGTGATGTTTCATGAGTAATTGTTGCCTAGTGTAGGAAGTTGAGTGTCTGTTATGCGATGCTGTTGCAAATACTGTCAGAATTTCCAAAAATCTTCTTGGTCAGGAATTGAAGTAGCAAGAGAAGAAAGAAAAAAGGCAAGGCAAGGGGAGGAGAAGGGATGAAAGGGCAGGGAGGGGAGGGAGGCACCAGAAAGGGAGNAAGAAGAAGAAGAAGAAGAAGAAGAAGAAGAAGAAGAAGAAGAAGAAGAACTTTGAATGATAAGTACACTTATTAAACCACTATGTGGTACCCCTGCTTCTTCTACCATACCCTTACCCCTGCACTAACACTCCACACCTCTTCTCTCTTACATGAGAGCCTCTCTGACTCATTCCCATTCCCCATCTCCCTTTTTTCTGACACTGACCACACTAACAATCTTATTAAAACTAGACAGTTGTCTGCTAGTTGAGACACAGGATGAGCTAAGGGCATTGACTAAGGGCCTAGGCAGGTATCCCCATGAGAGTGGATATTCAGTGTCAAGAGTGGTACCATAAGGCCAAGTGCCAGATTCCAAGAGTTGGAGTATGTCACAGCTAGTTTAATGCTTTTAGGTGTGTATGCCTGTGGTATTATAGAGATCCATGATAGGGCCTTTGTGTTATGGCATTGCCACTTCATAATTAATACCCAGGAGCAGATACTTGAAAAACAGTGATGGAAATCTAACCACAGAAGTCTACCCACATCCAGCTTGCAACTACACAAGGAGGCAAACAAGAGCCTACTGTTTCCATAATGCTAACCAATGCATTGCTATCAGTAACTTAGTCTTTACTATGTGTGATAGGTTGCTCTCAACAGACAATAAAATGATGTTCTCAGAGAGCATACTAAGTGAGGAAGAATTAAAGGTGCATTATACATGAACAAATCACTGAGATGCTTATTAGAGTAATAATCATTGCAAAACAGTCGTAAATCAGGTTGGGAGCGACTGCAGTTGAGATTGGAGAGCTTTTGGGGGCCATGGTGCCTGAACTTTGGAGAAAACAATGCATCAGACAAATTAGATCACTGCTTTCCCAAAGCTGGAGGGTTAAACAGAAGCTGGATTTTGTTGTTGTTTGTTTTGTTCAGCTATGGCTTTCTACTAAACTAGCACAATTCTTGACTGCATTCTCAACATTTATCCTTATGCTCACAAATGTGTCTAGCTCCAAGCCTGCAGCAAAGAAGCTTGTCTTGCAACAGACAGAAACTATTACAGAAAACCACAATTGGTCAAAACAAAGAGAACAGGGGTGATCATAGGGTGTCCAGCCCCAGTGGATACATATATAACACAACCCACACACCCAAGACTCAGGGAATATTACAAAAGAAGGAGAAAAATGATTATAGGGACCAGGAAATCTGCCATGAGATTTTAGTTCCTCAAAATAGCAAAGATACTTTACTCATGATACTTCAACAACACGGCGGCCCAAACAAGACCCAAACAAAGACAACACAAATAGACATGCCAAATGGAAGGGGGATGGATTTCATGGACTCCACACGTAGATAAAGAACTATAATCAACCGGGGGATTCATAGAGCAGACTGGTCGTCTACCCCAGGGGAGAACTGCCTAACTGCTCATCCACTTATAAGTGTTCAGTTCTGAATTGTGGGCATACAAGGAACAGAAAACAGATTCACTAGGTTATATCTATGTATCTTTTCATATATATGTAATGATAAAGAAAAGAAGTAAGAAATTAGAGGAAAGGGAAACAAGGGAGGCTTTGTAGGAAGGAGAGAGAGAGAGAGAGAGAGAGAGAGAGAGAGAGAGAGAGAGA
>LOEQ01002283.1:139997-156401 GCA_001685075.1 Bramus lutescens | reverse complement strand
ATTTCACATCCCTCTTGTGTGTGAGTCTGTCTGTCATCAGCCGAATCCTGAGTTGTCCTGTCTTTCGCCCCGTTCTCCCTCCGTTCGTGGGTCCCGAGAGGACCGGTCCGTGGCAAAGACTCAACCTTTCCCCTCCCCAGAATTCTTCTGTTCTCATTGCCCTGCCTATACTTCCTGCCTGGCTACTGGCCAACCAGCGTTTTATTAATACAAGACCATTGTTCCACAACATCTGACCAGTAGATTCTTTTATATATAATATTCTCATTGTGAAAAGAAAATGAATTTCCACCCTCCCCTCATGTTCATTCAACCTCTATGGCTGGAATGTGGCTTGAGGAGTCCTTGTGAGAGAGGCTGCAGAGTCTTGGCTGCAGGAAACAGAGTGTTTTTTACTCAAGTTGGGGAGGTGTAGAATTCTTTAAAGGAAAATGGAGAAGCAAACTCTGCAACCACACGACTCTTCTTGGTCCTCTGCAGCAGCATCTTCATCTTCTAGTTCATTCTCCTGGATTGTAGAGGGCAAAGGAAACCTCATAGCCTCTGTCACTGCTCAGTGCTCTGCCTCAAAGGATCAAGGGGATATTGACATTCAAACAGAAGACTAATTTCATAATTGCTTGCATTCCAAATTGCACAGTCTAGGCTTCTCAATTCAATCAATTCCTCTTAAAACAACTCTCAAAGCAGGTTTTCCACATCTTTGATTTGCCTCATAATTAAGTTTGAAGAAGTTTAATATACTATTTTAACAGAATCATGGAGAATAAAAATCTGTGGCCAATAGTTAAATACTGTCTTGAACTTTAGGCACATTTTGAATATTGAAGTCAATTATCATCCTTTAAGCAAATGCAGGGATGAAAATTCAATTTGTGAAATAAAGTAGTTAAGAGTTTGGCAGCTGAAATTCATAAATCTCCGTGCACTTGTTTCCCCTACAGAGCAGAGCTGGCCCTTTCGAAAGTTGTCCAGAGACTGTTTCCTGCGAAGCTTTTCTTCTGGATACAGATTGGAAGTGTTTTAGTTGCTGCTGTTTTTATTTGAAAACAGTTTAAGTCATGAAGTTTGGGGCCATAGTAAAAATCACCATGAAGAAACCTGTAGTATTAATTTTCTTCTTCTGCAGTAAGGCATCTTCCAGGAAGGCTAGGCTCAGCTTTGTGTGTTTCATGTCTGAGCTGGGAGTCTATGTGGCAATTTCACGACTAACTCTTCATCTTTGCAGATGACAATTTCCTACTCAGAAGCAAGGACATCTACTTTTGCAATTCAAGCGGAAAGATTTCTGATTTAATCGCTTGTCTGTGTAGAACTCTTATTCTGCTGGGTCAGTTCACTCAGTTCCAGGGCTGTCTGTATTCACAAGGGGCAAACCAAACATCAAGTATGGGGCCCAGTGTCAGGAGCTCACGTCACGGTAAACTGGGTAGGAGACAAAGCTGCCAGGTATAGCATAAAGAACTTTTGTGTATTTTAAGAAAGTTGAACAAAAAGCTTTTTAGAACATACATGCTTGTAATCTGATTTTGTTTTTTGAAGTGTCTTCTGCTAGAGCAAAACAGCAAAACTATCTGTAGTCACATAGGGGAGGAGGTGTCATTCATTTTTGAAAAGGCACAGTTAAGCGACTGTCTTACACAGATACACCATGCACACCTCTCTTGAATGCAAAACTGTAGGCATAAATACATTTCTCCACAAGGGTTAATGTAACCTGAAAATGAAGTAATGGAAGACACAGCTCCCGTTTTCCCAGACCATGTCCCCTGCGGGCTGATATAAGAGGCTCAGTTTAAAACCCTCATGGTCACAGGCCTGGATGGTGAGCACTTCACAGTTTATATTGAGCTTCAGTTGGACCAAGCAATCCTGCAAGTAAACGCCCTTCAACAAGATGATACATTTAAATAGGGACCTGTGGAATGGCAATGCTATTCAAAGTATTTCTGTAAAATTTATCGAATTTTAAACTTCAGAGACTCAGTATTGAGAACTGAGTTACAGCCTGATTTTGCAGAGTTAATTATCTTAGAAATCCTGGCAGTGGATTTTATACCTTTTGTACAAAACTAAACTACTTTTTGTACAAAACACTGGTTTTGATTTGGTTATTTGGTTCAACAAATGTTTTATTAATAACTATTACACAGAACATTTAATTGTTCATTTCCATATTAATTTGGAAACATTTTGAAGGGCTGGATCTGGATTCCTAATGCTGCCATTTGCATTGAATACTTTTACATACAGCAAATATGTTTTCAAGCATTATTTGAGTTATCTCTTTTGTATAAACTTAAGTTCAGCTCTCTGGGAGTTTGTTGAATGAAGACTGGTGTGTAGGTAAGTACGCCAAGTGAAAATGAAGTAAATATTTAAGACCTGACTGGCAACTGCCTGTTTAATAGCAGGCTGAGTTCTTAAAATCATCATCACTTCCAATGTTTGACACCTATGTTCTGTTAAAACAGCCTCGAGACCCAGTAGTATGTGGGCCATCCCTTTAGTTCTAAGCGAATAACGGCTAACAAAATGGTGAAAATGACAATGCAGATGATCATATAACAGATATGTTTGAGTTTTCAATTCATAAGCCATTTATATGAAATTATATGTGTAACCTGTGTGACAATGATGCTTCCTTTAAGCTGAGGCTAGTTATGTAACATATAGGGATACTTTTATTAAAAGCATGTGTAAGAGTAACCTTTTCATGTCCTACGACACATGAAGAGTTCCATTCATAAGCAAAAATTGTGGAAGGAATGCATGTTTGGGGTGAAAAATCTCCAGACTTGTAGCTATAGTCAAGCAGAACCCAAAATATACATAGAGCAAAGATTTGCAAACATTTTTATGCATATTGTCTTCTGGCTAGTCTTTTAAAAAGCTATAGTATACTCTCATCAAGTAGTGCTGGAAATACAGCTTCTAAAATTTAGAAGTTATCCCTTTTTTGCTGTAGAGACTTTTCATCTGAAGTATACTGGGAACCATGGGAACCCTTCCTGATTCAGATCTGTCTGGGGCCAGCTGTGCACACTTGCCTCCCTCCTTGTCTTCAGCATCTCCTGGTGTGCTGTCTCACTCATCATGAGCAGCTGATGCTCTGCCAGATGTTCCCTATCTGCTCAACTATTAACCCAGACCCTATGTGATGGGCTTTTGCTGTTAACCATTTAGAGACAACCAGAAATCGCTTAAATAATGAGTTCCAGATCAGTTCTTTGCTGACTTGTACCTGTTTTAAGTCAAGGTCCTAACAGTTGCCTTCTGTCTACCCCTTCAGCCTCCAGAAATCCAGAAACTACATAAAAACAAAGAAAACTCACCTGAGAAGCCACATGAGGTGATCCTTAACTTATTGTCTGGTCATTGGGATTTATAATACTGTCTATTATGTACAAATGTGCCACATCACCAAACTAAACTATCCCATTTGGCTCAAAGCTATAGTAAATAATGTGGAACCAGTATTTAGCACTGAGGGGTGGGGTTGAGTATTTCCACTTCTTTCCATGGACGAATTCTCTTCTACCTTCTCATTCACGTTTAGGGTAGTTAGGGACTCTACTTTAAAATCTTTTGGACAGATATTTGTGGTGAAGTGAAGTGATCACCTGCATAATTCATCATAAAGATGAAAGTGTTGCATGAATTATCTAAACAAATGCCTCTGTTTTTGACATTGTGTGTAGTTTTACTAGAAATAAAGCACTAAAGCCTCACTAACAGCTGTCTATCTTCTAATAGTATTATTTGAGGACAAGGTTGTTATCTGACCACAGAGAATTAGCTACGCAACCTTTTCTTAAGTGCACATAAATCCTTTGCCTCTACAGATTCCTAAATTTTATTTAGGGTATGATGTCTAATTCACTTCTGTGCACGGCTATGCACATTACAGTTTGACTTTTTACTCAGGAACATTTGTGGTGTCTTCATATAAACAATCTCCTTTACTTTTCCAACAAGTATTGAAGTAAAGGACAAAAATAAAAGGGAAGAAACCATAAATCAAAAGCATTATTTTTTATAAATGTGATGACGTGTCAAATTAAGGGACATTTATGTACATCTTAATGGTGACTTTTTCCATTACATGAACAGCTCAAATACTTTTACAAAAAAACTAAGTGATAAATTCACTTGAGAATAAATGTAACAATGTGTATGTACACAGACATGTATATACACAGCTGCTAAGTTTACAAATGTGTCAGTTATCTGGTGGCTATTACTGAATTAAGAATAGTAATTACTGAGTCACCCCAGATTTCAATTATATTTGTACATAAATTATACATTTATAAAAACCTTACAGATAATTCTATTATCCAGGAAGACATTGCAGGTAACAATTTCACACATATAGTAAGAAAGCATTTTAAATCTTCAAGTCACAAACAAGTCAATAATCTGACAACTGCCATGAATCAAGAATTTTATGTATGAAGACTTCTCTATCTTTATGTCTGTCACAGTAACATGTCCTTCAAATTATTTGTCCTAACACAGCTCATACTTAATTGTCTTAATGCAAAGAGAGTAAACATTTCTGAAGTCTGATCTGATAGAAACCCATACAAGTTTTAACCACTACTTTATGTCAAGAAAATCTCTAAAGTATTGCAAAAATTTAATTTCTACTCAAATCATGTAAGATGGACAGATTCTCTGAGTTGTTGTTTTCAAAGAAATAAATGATGATTTACATTTTCCTGACAATTTTATGAACACATTAAATACTTAGTTTATAGCATATTGTGTAGTTTGAGAATCCTGTAAAGAATCCAAATCTTGCCCTTAGGCGATTCACTGAGGTCACTTGCCACAAAAGAGAAAGTGAAATGTTTTAACTGGGAACAAATATTTATATCATTTTCAAGAAATATTAATACTTACCTTTGCCATAGTAACAGCCTATCTTGCTTTAGAAATGAGATGCTAATAATTTTAGAAGCCGATGACAAGGTTCCAATGATTAGGACAGTCCAAATGAGTCAGACACTTGTCCTAAGAGCACCCAGCACAGCACAGGAAAACACCTGGCCTCACATCAAATGCTCTAACACTTATATATAGTAGTATATTTCATTTTTAAAATGTCGACAGCAAAAATATTCACATTTAAATTTAAATTCTATACAGAAATTCTTTTATTCAAGCAAACAAATTATGTAAGTTACCAAGGGAAACTCAACAGAGGAATTTTCCTCAGGAGATTCACTCAGTCGAATATCTTCATAATAGAGTCTAGAGAAATCATTAGAGACCTCAGGTTTGTTTTTATCAGTAGGGCATCCATGGTTCATGGGTAAAGTTAATGCTTTAGGTGATGTCAATTCAACTTCTCATAAACAGATGTGTGTATTAAGAAACTATAATTACCGCATGATTTCTGACAAGATCAGTACCAAAAATGTTGAGAAGCTAAATCTGGGCTTGACAGACCCCTCCTGCTTATATATAATGCTATATATAGTATAGGGTTGTTTTACTCTCTTCCATCCCAAGTAACTTTTTAGCAGGCATTTAACCATAAAACTGAAAAATAGTCAAAACAAAGAATAGCTTACTAGGTTTTGATAGTGCTATAAAATAACATGAATCATAGTAGGTGTGAGTTTTTTGAGTAAAATTTATGCTGCCATCCTCAACACATGCACACAGGTACATACACATGAAGTATGCAAAACTGAAGAGGTATTAATAATGCTTCAGCACTCTTGCTTCTCCAGTATTTCTCAAGGCATATTTCTCAGACTGGGGGAGACTGTTACCAAGGTTTAACATGGGAACCATTGTTTTAAGCAAACATAGGCTTGTGTTTCTCATATCAGAAAAATTTAGTCCCCAAAGGAGGAGAAAAAAAAAACTCAAAACTAACCCACGTTTAGTAAAACGTAACAATGGTCTCTTTACACAATTGTTCCCTTACCATGTATGCATGGGCTGCTTGCCTCAGCTAATGTTTCAAGGACCAAGAACCACAGCACATAAAAGAGGAAACTGTGTCAAGAGAACATTCAGATGTCAAGTAGCTGTGATCTGTAATACTGCTTATGATAAACAGTAATAACTAAGCAATGACAGCGGAAATCGTTTTCTTTGGGAAACTGAGCAGAGAGGAAAGAGGAGAGGTTGAGAGGGAAGATACTCAAGCCTGTATCTCATCTCCATGGAGAAGCCAGGCAAGAAGCTAACCGGGTTTGGAGTAGGGAGGGCTGTGCCAAGCTCTGCCTGCTGAGGGGGCAGTCCCAGAATATGGAGAAAAGGTGTAGGCAGTCTAGCAGCTTACTCACTTGCCAAAAACTGTTTAACTGAACGGCCCTTTCAAGTGCAATGGGGTTCAGGTACCTTACACTATCATAAACAGAAATGGAAGAACTCTACTTAATTTCTATTGGGACAGGTGTATCTGAGCACTCTCGGAACAGAATTAGTTTGTTCATCTTTTGGCAATTGAAGAATCTTAACCTAGCTGTAAAATTCCTGTTCACTAGCAGTTGAACCCAAACTGGGCCATTTCCAAAGGAATGCTGAGTCACCCATCAAATCTGTGGTAATATGAGCCAAGTGTACCCCACATCAGATCTGTGGTACTATGAGGCAAGTGTACCCCACAACAAATCTGTGGTATTATGAGACAAGTGTACCCCACATCAGATCTGTGGTGCTACAAGTCAAGTGTACCCCAAAGCTTTTGCTCACACTGTAAGAAAGTCAGCTGATTAAGAAACATCCACATCTTAGCATGATGTGTGTCTTCAACTTTAGCCAGTTAGGCAGGACAGAGCAGAGGAACAAGAATTAATGCTTATATCTACTATTTATTCTCCCATTTTATGCATGCATGTCATGTTCAGTGTAGGCAAACATTGCTGATTTCATTACTATGGGGTGAAATGTGGAAAAATAAAGCCCGGCAGGCAGCATGTTCATCAAGACAAATCAAACATGCTGACAGTGGTGGAATGTATGAAAAAGGGCTAGACTTCTTACCAGAAAATAATAAAGGCTAAATAACTAAAATCTAAACAAAAATCAATATACTGATACTGTTCACCCTTCAGATTACAAAATTATTTGGCTATAAAGATTAAGCATTCTTATATTTTCCTGTTTGTGAATGTAGTTTTGTCTTTAAAGTATTTTTAAGGTTATTCAGGAATTTATAAATTGGAAATAAGTATTTTAAATTTGGGTTCAAAGAAAGAAATGATAAATTGATTGCTACATGTTGAAAGCAAATACACAAAACAAAGAACCCACCTTACCCTGCCCCATTTTGACCAAACAGGTTAAGCATGACACATGATGTCATTTATATCATTTATATCCCAGAACTATTCTCAAGTAAGGGCAAGCAAAATGAGGTTCAGTGATTTCTGTTTTTTTTTTTNTGTAATAAGAACAATGCTTTCTTTCTCAGAAGGCACAGGAAATGTAGGGTCAGTGATGAGAGAGAGCAGACAACAAATGCACTGGAACTCTGGCATGATAAAGCTGAGGTTCCTGGAGACTTGATGCTTGCACAACTGTCACAGTAAGTGAAAGCTGCCACTATTCCTGGTCAATCAGGTGACTGCACAGAGTCATCTTCAGGTTAGCTCGGCTTGCGGGTGAAGACCGTGTGAGCTGTTTGTGACAGGTCTCTGGAGTCTGCTATACAAGATGGCTCTGGGGTGCTGCTGTGGGCTATGCTGTGCTATGGTAATGACTCATTGCCATCTGATCTGCAGTGTAAAGCTAATTCATCTTCTTTATCTTCTATGCTTCTCCCAATATCCCTGGCTTGTGCAGCCAAAATTTTTAAGTTTCAGAAAGAATGAATCCATCACCTGGAACCGAGAGCTGGCAAATACGGTGTCATTTGACTCATGCAACAACCCCAGAGGGAAGGAGGAGCCATCTCCTGTCAGATTGGACAGGGCCTTCTCCGAGCAGGGGTGTGGTCGGCGATCATGACTGACAGAAGGGATCTGTCAGAGTATCAGATAAACTCACCATACTTTTCCTGTTAGGATTTTGGTGTTTGGCTACAGGATTAAACCTAATCCCAAAGATTTGGACAGTGTCATGCAGCAAGGCGCTTTTGTAAGGGAGATAACTAACAACTATTTCTTCACTCCCTTCCAAACTGTCAGACGCATGGTGGAGATCCAGCCACCTGCAGCCAACAGAAGTTATACACATAATCTGCCTCCTAATGCAAGCCCTCTGACCCCAGACCAGAGCAGACAGGCATGTACTCTGCAGCCAGAGAGCAGGGAGACCAGCAGGGCAGGGGCTACTGATTAAANAAAAAGCAAGCTACTTAAGGCCTCTTCTAAGGCTTTTTTTCTCTCTGGTGCTGAAAGCCTCAATCATGTTAGTGTGTCTGCATGTGTCTGTCTGCTTAAGTCTCTGTGGAAATGTCCACAGGTAATCCAAATAAAAATACAACACTATCTCACAATGTGTATTATTAAAAAAATTTACCTCCAGATCCCTGGGTGAAAAGTGACAAATTCAAACAAGTGGCTTTGCTACTGGTTTTGGGTTTTGTCATGTTAGACAGAAAATGTGCTAAAAATCCAAGAATCCATGTCACTTTATTGCTGCGGTCTAGGTCATTTGAGTTAGCTCATGATTTCTGCATAGTCTAAGACAAACGAACCAAGAAGAAACTTAACATAACGCACTTATTGCAGAAACACCGTGTGTGAGCCCAGCTGACCCTGTCTGTGTTGAAGTGTTTTCCTTACACACAAGGTACTAAACTACTCTGCACAGATGCTAACTGAGCAATGTCTGCTGGGCATTAGGATGAAGATGCGCTTTCTCCACTTAATGCAGTCTGGGGCTCACAGGTAACTTGCATCAGACACAAGGGAATGAAAGCTCTCAAATAAGCGATTTTATTCCTATCCATGATTGCAGACATTTACAAAACCATAACATCTGAGTTCACCTTAAAAAATAACTTATATAAAGCAGTGATATACACAGCACAAAATAGTTCAGGGAGGGGCAGGAGCAACCTTTAATAATTAAAATGTAAACGTGAAAAAAAAGGATGGAATAAAAGTCCCTACTCACTTCTACTTAAGATGTCATGTGATAATATCTTACAATGTCCTGTGGGTCGATGCACGTTTGTGTGTATGCGCATGGAGCCCTGCATACACGGTACACTCTTCCCCACACATATACATACACAGATGGTTATTCGCAGTTCAGTTTAGGGCGACTCTAGTGTGCCACTCCGCACAGGTGTGTGAATCACATTTGGACCCGCTTTCTTCACAAGAGGGGAGAGAGCAGGAGCTAGAAGGTTGGTTTGGTTGACGGAGATTCCTTTAACTGTACACTGATGAGCAGTTTTCTTCCGTAGTAGTTCTGTGAAGGGCTGACTCACGATGGTTTTCAAGAGGAGACGTGGGAATGGATCACACACTCATGGTCATGCTGGGGGAGTACTACAAGGACAGAAGAATCCATTGTTAACAGAGATCCTGCCTTCAGTGTGGTTCATCTTGGTACAGGAGGATAAAGGATAAATTTTAGTTTCTATGGACATTTATGCATGCATTTTTAACTTTATGAAAATAAGGAACTATAACAATAGGCGTTTATATGGCTTTTCTTAGTTGTGAAATTTTAAACTATGTCCTCTACCAAGTCCGATTCTTTCCCAGGACCTAGATAATCATCCAGTCCTTCAGACACTCCTTCTGGGCAGATAAGGGTTCTGCAGACACTTGTAACAATCTGGGAAACTGGAATCCATGGATGGACCACACTGAAGGGAGTCTGAGGACCAGCCTTTGCTATATACAGCCAAGTGAGTGGGGACTTCTCTACACTTTCAATTCGCTCTTCTGACCTTGCTATCAGCTTTTCTGAATGTACCCTGGAGTGTGGAGAGGATTGAACACATAATCCTTAAATTATAGACTTGATTGGACACACAGGGAGTGCTCAATACATGAACAGTCTAGGAAACAAAGCAACTGCCAGGTCTGTCTGCAGAGTCTCATGGGAACACCAGATGCTCCAGTGTGCATTAGCACAGAGCACCAGCCCAGCATCAGTCCACTGCAGGAAACAGCAGGGACTCCAGATGCTCCAGTGTGTCCCAGCATCAGTCCACTGCAGGAAACAGCAGGGACTCCAGATGCTCCAGTGTGCCCCAGCATCAGTNGGACTCCAGATGCTCCAGTGTGTCCCAGCATCAGTCCACTGCAGGAAACAGCAGGGACTCCAGATGCTCCAGTGTGCCCCAGCATCAGTTCACTGCAGGAAATAGCAGGACTCCAGATGCTCCAGTGTGTCCCAGCATCAGTCCACTGCAGGAAACAGCAGGGACTCCAGATGCTCCAGTGTGCCCCAGCATCAGTCAACTGCAGGAAACAGCAGGGACTCCAGATGCTCCAGTGTGCCCCAGCATCAGTCCATCCACTGCAGGAAACAGCAAGGACTCCAGATGCTCCAGTGTGCCCCAGCATCAGTCCACTGCAGGAAACAGCAAGGACTCCAGATGCTCCAGTGTGCCCCAGCATCAGTCCACTGCAGGAAACAGCAAGGACTCCAGATGCTCCAGTGTGTCCCAGCAGGAAACTGCAGGAAACAGGGACTCAACTTTTACAGTATGATGAGGCTGACAAGTGACCTAGGGTGAGGCTTTTCGAAATTTAGAACATTACGCAATTTCAGTTTACTTAAATGTGAATCAGCACATGCAGCTACAGGCTGTCATCATGAACACACAGCTCTGAGCTTCTGAATTAGGACAAGCACCTTTCTCAAATGGCAGAGGTCTACATAGGAAAGTTTCTAAATTAAAATAAAAATGCAGACCTTGGAATATTTTAATGTTTGATGGGAAAACTGCAAAAACCACTTCAAAGGGGGATTTCTATCATTGTTCTACTAACGATGGGGTCTCCAGATGAGAGGTAAGTAAAGTCCAAAGTACGGTTCCACACTGCAGAGCCCAATAAGGAATTGTGGCTATGTGGACAGAGGGGCACGGATTTTTACAAAGTTGGTAGAACGGGGGAAAAGTGGAGGGAATCCTAGGCAAGCTGGGATGGACTGCAGGCATGAGCTGAGGTTCAGATGAGCTCAAGGGAAAGAGGTCCCCACATAAGCATATGTGTGACAGGGGCTTGATTCTCTGAACCACAAATCGTCAGGATGTAAACCCCAAACACACTGCTCTGAGTAAATGTAGAGAATGAGGTAGAGGAGGAGGCTGGACCACAAGGCGGGGAGGGGGCACTGTTAATTCTTTAAACATTAGTCATACAAATAGAATCTATTTGTCGCTAAACAGCCTTGAGCTCCGTATTGTTACAAGGGCGTAAGTTAGTAAAGTAGTTTAACTGACTCCTATGTTAGATAATAGGGAACATTGGACAATAAAAAGGGCAAAAGGAAATGATTGAATTGTATTATAATCTCAAAGAATAAAAAAATTAAAAATGCATTCTAACTCAGAAAGAGAAAAAAGGCAGGATGAAAAATGCAAGCTAAAACCAAAGCAACACCCATTTGCCATCATACTTAAGGAATGTTTGGGGCCACCCTGTGCTGAAATGAAAACACATCCAATTCCATGGCAATGTGACATAAAAAAATCACCAGTAACTTCAGCATGCTGCAATTTATTGCCCACTGCCCATGACTAACCATATTTAGTCACGTAATATAGTTACATAAAAACTATAGCACACAGTTATATCCAGAGAGTAGGACAAGCAATAAGAAAAGAGAAAGGTGTATCTCCACAGAAAAATGGGTAAAGAAATTTAACTCATGCTTTCCATAGTCCTTGTAGCCACCATAAGAACTGGGAATGCCTTTAGGTGATGATGGAACATTCTACTCTGTCCTAGCCAGTACAACAAGTTCCATATACATGTGGCTTCTAAGTTCTTGAAATGTAGCTATTGAAAATTCAGAAGTGAATATTTCCACGTTTAACTTTAATCAAATATTTAAATTCCATGGCCAGATCACCAGCATTTTCAAAATAAGGGGTTTGCTGAGAGTTGCTGTATCTGTGACCTAAAGCAGCAGGTAGGTGACCTTAAAGCAAGACAGGATGGCTTCCTGAAGACCTCACAGGAAATTCTTCAGAGAATCTCTGGGACTCCAGAGACCCTCCCATCCAATGTGCAGCCTAGTCAATCTGGATTTAAGACGTCCTGGAATCCTTTCTTCCTAAGTGTCATTCCAGCTCATACATATATAACATTAGGGAAGATTATAAGATGCTTTTCATTCTAATGTACATTGTCCTAATGTACACGTGTGCACGCTCTGCTGTCAAGTGTTGGATCAGCTGCTATTGTCCCTCAACACTAGTTGTTGTTACAATGTGGCGGATCAAATGTTGTGAGAAAAACCTTACAGAACAGGAAAATGTTGATATATCAGGAAGTCAGAAGAAGTTGCTTAGCCCTTAACAGAAACTGAGGGGAAAAAACTAGATGCAGAGATGCTGAGGGTCAGGGCCAATCAGAAAGGACCAAAACATTAGTTCTAAGAAATGACACTCAAGAGTTTACAAGAATCTAATACAGCATAATTTCTGAGCAGTACACGCAAGTGCAGAATAACATGGGATTGTCTCTGACACAGAACGACAAGATGCATGGGTGTCTGGGTATTTCTAGGCCATGTGTCACATGCGCCTGAAAAGCTGTAGACTGTCCATTTCTATTACTAAACTATTTCAAGAAAATGAAACTAAAGGGAATTATAAAATTCTAGGAAAGCTCCCAGAATGCAAGCAAAAGGCGTGTTTCCAGGGCTGCCTTCTTTGGAGTACTGAAGAGGTGCACTACATTTTCCCAGAAAGGAAGAGCGAGCGTTAAATGGACCGCTGTGCTGAGACACACGCTATCCCTGGTGTCTGTGCTGACTCACACCAGCATTTCTGCTGTGCTGTTCCATCGGCACACAATGAGACACTGTGATGTCTGAGTCACAGTGCCGTGATATCGGATTGTACTGTCTGGAATGACTAAGCTAGTTTGTTCTCCTCAGACAATACAATGACCCCTTAGCTACTGAGAGCACTCTTGCTTGGCTTGGGGAAAAAGCAAACTGAAAGCTATTATTTTAAACATATGTCTACGTCACCTGCTTGTGCATCCTGAGATAGCATGTCCTAGTATGAACTGCAGAGTCTCTTACCACCTGACCGATACTCCACAGAATCTATTAGATACAATCATAAGTCTCCTGAAGGGCATTTTACACCACACCACGTTCTAAATCTTGGTTTCTATAAAGCATCTTGTTTTCTTAGTGAGAAATAGGGAATAGTTCTGATCCTCTGAAGATAATGTGAAATCACTCAATGTTTGTGTCACTACCTAAGAAACTTGGGCTTACAGTTTCCACACAATAGCAAAGTAGATGGAGAGGAGAGGCGGGGGTCTGCCCAGCAGCCTGTCATTGTTCAATACTGTCGTTCTAGCAACGCAAAGATTCATCTGGTTATAGACAAACATCATGTGTAAACGTTTTTCTCCAAATCAATGCAACAAATTAATCCAATGGCATTCATTCTTCTTTCGGGCCGTGTTTGAATCTACTCCATCGAAACCAGACATTACAGCATGTGAACACTAGGGGGCAGCTCTGCTTTGCTCATTCTGCTCCACCAAGCATGTTTGTAGTGGATTTAGGTGTTTTTGTCTTGATAGAATTAAATGCAGTAGCATGCAGGGAGAGAGTGGCTAACATACTAGCACTAAGCAGTTGTCTCGTCTCTCTGGCTTCTGTGCTGTGACCTCTAGGGAAAAGTGACAAGTCCTCAAAGGGCAGACTGCTCAAATACATGTGCTTTTCAGAGTTACATGCAGTAAATCCTAGACTTTGAACACTTGTTTACTGGGATTTGTGAACTCACTAAATGGTTCTTCTGAGTTCAGGGCAGTCAGGCGTGGTAAAGGGTCGGCTGAGGAAACCCCGCTCCAGCTACTCTCACCCTAAGTGTTCTTCCACCTAGAAGGGCTCGCTGTCCTGCTGGACACAGTCTGGCTGGGATTTAAGGGTGTGCGGGTGATTACCATGTCTGCTCCCCTCCAAGGGCTTTCTGACTCTGTGCTCCCTCTTCAAGGGACAAGCACAGCGGCACTGACAAACATGGGAGGGAGATGCCCTGAGTTAGAGTCATGTGTGACTTTTTCAAAACCTTTACTTTAAAAACTTAATTAACAATCCCTTTTACCTTTGAAATACCCAATCTATATCAACCCCAGCATTTATATAAAACTATTTTAATTTAAAAAGTGATGCAACAATTACTTATATTTATGGAGTATCGTGTTGTAATATTCTGATAATATCTTATAGACTGTTCAAATGAGGCTAAACAAACTATGTCCTTAAATAAGGTGACTCTGCAGTGGAAGTCCGCAGTGAAGCAGTAAAGCCTTTCTCCTGACCCTTGAGAGATGTATTATACATTATCACTCTCGCTGGACTCTGCAGCTCATTTCTTCCCTTTTACTGCAACTTAGCTTGGCCTTTCTTGATCCACTGGGCTCTGGTTTCCTGTAACCCAGACTCACAAACTACAGCTTATGACCAAATGTGTGTGTGGGGGATTGAGCAACAGTAAAAATTCCTCTGAATATACAGTAACCGAAAAATGAATGCAAAACTGAACATGCACTGAGTGTCAAGTGCCTCCTGGCAGCATTCAGGCACAGTTCACTGCGAGCCTCGCTGAAGCCTTGCTTTTGCACAGTCGTGTGCAATTTTCAGAGCATGTGCCCTCACCGTAGCCAGTGCCAGCGGCTCAGTGAAGAGTGGAGTGGCTCTGTGCTGGGCTGGTTTGTCATATATACAAAGTCTTCTGATTTTATAGACATAATAATTTAATTATGGAAAACAAAACCTTTTTATATTTCCTCCAGTTATTCACTAGCATGTAAATATCAAATTAGTTTATCTTAAGATAGTCATCACCATGGGAGAATGCCTAATTTTAAAAACTGCTGTTTGAGTTAGTGACCTCAAGTTGCTAAAAGGTGATTAAATGACTTTTGCTTGATTTTGACAGACATTCAACAATTTATGAAATGGTCCTAACATCCTTCTGCTATCTTATGTCATATATTTATGTGAAGTACATTCTTAGCATTGATGATTATAGGATAAAAATATCAATCATCTCTGAAAAATATGATGTTCTATGTCCTGTAGTAACAAACATTCAGCCAAAGCTTCTTTATTTAAAAACACATAAGGCAGCAGTGAGGAGGTAAAGCCAGGCAGATCTCTGTGAGTTTGAGGCCAGCCTGGTCTATATGGAAGCCAGAATTACATTGAGAGGCCCTGTCTCAATCAAGCAAGAAGAAAGCAAAGAAAGAAGGAACACCCATTTCAACAGATCTTGTGTTTAATAAATTGTAAAAAAAAGTGCATACCAAAGAACTGTTTTAAAATGTATTCATGATTTATTACCAGCAGGTGCTTGATCTATAAGTCTATTTTATACCTATACGCCTAGGGTTGCATAAATATTACGGGTTTCAAGTGGGACATTTAAGAGGCCCGTCATAACTACTTCTGAGGCAGGCTTTTCCTAGGTCAACAGTAGTGTAGATTCCATGTGTGAGTGAGGCCACACAGTGTGCCTCTCTCTTGTGACACTGTCCTCTAGTTTGGTCAAAGTTGTCAAAATAACAAGACTGTTTATTCTTGAATGGAGCGGTATTCAATTACACATATGCTCTACTTCTAATCCATTCATAGTAGGTTTCATTCCTTCACTGCTAATAGTGTATTAGAGCATGTATGAATGTTAGTCTGACACATAAATATCTGTTAGTGGAATTGTACTCTTAAGGACAGGTATGTTATACTCCTCACTTAGAAAACTTCATTTCTTACTCTAAAGCTTTGCATACAGCACAATAAATGAACTGAACTGACTTACCATACACCTCATTAAATTGTTACTTCTGGAAGAATTTAAAAAATAAATGTCTCCTATTAGATAAAGTGAGCACTGAAAATGATTGATTTGTCCATATTCCTGAAGTAAATCAGTGACCACGGCTCTAAAAACTAATTCCTGTAATATCCTAGGTGACTAAAACCACGTGGTGTCTCCTGCTTTCCCGAGCTCACTCACTGACAGCTAAGTTTTCTCATACAGTTTTATCTACCCTCTTTGTCCTCACCAGTCACAGAAATAAAGCAAACTAGCAGAAAGCAAACCGTTTATAGTCTAAGCTCAGGGGCAGGCAGCCTTGTTTTTAGTGGCGGCTATTGGTGGAGAGCAAGAAGCCAAAGAATCCACAGATCATCCACCCCTGGGCTTTTATGTGGGGTGCCTGTCACTCTGCACTAACGAAGACAGATGCCAGCCACGGCTAACAGGTGGTG
>LOEQ01002283.1:124805-139917 GCA_001685075.1 Bramus lutescens | reverse complement strand
TGGCTGCCTCTGCCCTCCCAGAGTCTGCCAGACTCATGGGTCATATACTGATAAAGCCCACCCAGGCCCTGCAACAGTTTGCTCTATGATCCAGCAGAGAGCAACCCTTCCCATCACTAACTGGGTCTTTTATACCTAAACCGCCAGCCTGACTCCCAGAAATCCTGAGTCCATTGGGTTTTGAGGGGACTCTGAGAAGCTAAAAACATTCTTGAGTGTTTCTAGAGTTAAATAACAGTTAAGAATCATTGCATTACATGGTAACTCTTTGAGAAAGGCACTTCTTGTCTCTTAGGCCTCCCAGTGTCTAGCATACTGCCTCGGCACACATCAGAAACTGCTCGCTAAATAAATACACGAACTTTGCAGCTTCGCTTTCCTATCCACACACATATATATAAAGATAACCTTCCTGCTCAGATGTATGAAGACAACCTTCCTGTCCACATGTGTGAAGATGACCTATAGCTCTGTAACAGCACTTTAAAAATGCCATGGGCTGCAAGCTCAGGCTGACAGACCACCAATGTGACCTTCACTGCAGCAAACCCTAGTGTGTGAGGCCAAAAAACATGTAGACTGTTGCCACAGTCTTACTATGACAAAATCAAGAACAGATCTCATTTTGCTAGGAGGTAGGACATACCAAATAGGCAAGCTGATTTCATGGATGTTCTCTACAGGAAAATTAGTATTATGGTTTTGGAAACTGCATATAAATAAATAGGTCTCAGAACTCTTCCATAAAACTGCACTTGAAGATGCTTCTGCCTTCTAGAAGATCAGCATATTGAACACTTTGTAAACATCAGTAATAACAGTTGTAAGCATTTATACTGATAGGAGAGCTTAAGACTTTCAGTGCATAAAAACACAGTCAAAGAAATACTTACACTCTCACTCTGAAAAGGATTTAAGAAATTTCCCCCCATTTCACCGTCATCCCTTGGGGTGCCCGGCTGGTTACTCAGGCTCATGTTATTGGGAGAATTCTGCAAACGAGATTCAGAAAAGAAGTCATTGTTGAAGATCCTCGTTTCCTTCCTTCACTGCAGTGTCTCAAACACGGAGTGCACAGCGGCAGCAGCAGTGCTGTGCCCCAGGACAAGGCAGATGTGAGGTGACGCGCTCCTTCCTCATCAGCTAAACCTCACGCTGCACCAGAACAAGTGTCAATGCTTTCGCAAATGGAAGTTTGAGAACAAGCAGAACCCCAGTAATCTACAATAACTATTTTCTTACCCCCAGAATCACTGTTTATTCAATTCCTCACCCTCAGTGTATAGTGTTCCTAGAATTCTAGTTAAAAACAACCAACCAAACAACAACAACAACCAAAAAAACAAATCTCCAGATTTCCCAGCAGGAGGAGGATGAAGAGAGCCTACCCATGAATAAGGCATGATACGGGCTAACTCCCTTATTAATTTTACTAATCAAACGTTCAAAGATCACTGCTTTAACAGACATTTCCCTTTAACTCTGTATGCACATTAGAGATAATACTATTTCAATTATTTTTATGTGAGTTATAAGGAAGAAAGATAGTTACCGAGAGAGGTGCCTTAGGACCAGAAAGCTCACTGTCAGAGGGAGGAGAGAGGGACCAGCATTCCACTAGAGAAACACCCCATCATCAGTTTAAATGGACATTTCCTATGGAAGTTCTCCGAGACAAAGCAGCTGCTATTAGCAAACAGCGTGAAGTCGGCTGGGCCTTTGCCCAAGTTCGTTTATCTTATGTTTTCAGTGTACTCTGAACTATTCACAGTATCAGGCAGTCCACACCAATAGGAAACACAGAATGGCATATAAATCATGTTTATGATGCCATGCAATGGTGATTGAAGGAAGCATTTTAAGCTATAATTTATCCAGTTTAAAAAATTCAGAAACAAAAACTTTGTTATTTTAAATGGAAGAAAGATATTTAGATTGCTTTTGTCGTAAACCATATGGCTTATATTTCAAGTTTTTTTTAAGAAAATTACTTTAAGGATTTTGATTTACTACAGCAAGTCCCATCACAAACACGAAGTTTTATGAATGAGTTCCTAAAGGACATGTGCTTTGTGAGACTATGGCTAGCCTATAAAGCGGAGGCAGGCAGATGAGGTGCTGTAAATGCAGCTCCCATCTTGTCTCACTGCGCCCCCTGCAGGGAGGATCTGAGAGCAAGGATCCTCTGAAGTCCATAGGAATTCTATATGTTAAGGGCTCAGAGCCACATTTGGCACTGCAGAAAGAGAATTCTACCATTTCTGGTAAGTTTTTCTTTCAAAATGCTAGCTACCCAAGAATAAAGAAAGGCAATTTCACTTTGAAGTCAATCTAACAACTTCATTCCCTTTAAAATTTTTATTAGATGCATCATTTTAGATTAATTATTAGAGCTGCTAATTAATAAATTGTGCTTTGCAAACAGGAATAATATTGCTGACTGTGGTGGTCTGAATGAGAATGGCCCACAGAGGCTCATATATTTGGGTACTTGATCCCCAGCTGGTAGGACGGTTTATAGAGGACAAGGAGGTGTGTGGCTTTGCTGGAGGAGGAGATGCACCACTGGGGTGGGCTTTAAGTTCACGCCAGCTACTGCTCCAGTGCAATCCTGTCTGCTCCCATCATGGCATGGCCATGGACATCTTTGGAACAATGGGCCCCAAATTAAATGCTTTCTTTTGTAAGTTGCCTTAGTCATGGTAACTACCACAACCATTGAAAAGTAACTAAGAGAGATTTAGTTTGAAAAAGTAAAGCAAACTTTGTTCGAGGGTTTTCACTGGATATCTGGTGTGATTTAGATATGGGTTGTACTTTTTCACATATCGTTCTTTATTCTAAAAGTTTATCTAACTTCAAGCCTGATTCCTGAATCAAAGTGTTGGTTTTATTTTAATTAATTTGTATTTTTAATTAATATTTTAGTGCTTGTATTTGTATCTATGCATTTGTATATGCTAGGCAAATGCTCTACCATTTAGCTATACCTCTAGACCCCAAGGTATTGATTTGATAATATTTAGCATTAAAAATAACACTGGCTTTTTTAAAACAACACTTCCGTTAACAATTTCTATTTTTCATGTAATCTCTTCATAGCATGGTGGCTCAAACTCATGTTTCTTTAAGGGGGTGGGCTCTATAAGTAAGTTGAAAGGAATTTTATAAGACTACAACATAAATCAATGCAACATTAGATTTCTGAAACCCATTCCTTCTAGTCATTGGATTATGTTAGAGAAATTTTAAATGATAAGGACAAAGTACGTTGCTTAATTTTTCTGAAGTATTGTCTGCCCAGGTTGCGAAAATGACATGAGTCATTTAGAGAAACTGAGCTGCACAAAAATCAGTGGAAGATGAAGTCTCAGGCAACACAGCCCGACACCTGAGGCTGTCAAGACAGGCGATGAGTGCAGCTGGCGAGAACTGTGGACACTTCGTCTCACTGTGCTGTCATCAGTGGGCAGTGTCTCCAGTGGAATCGTCACTGAGGCATGATCCCCGTGCAGAAAGGGACTTAGACTGACCAGAAAGGCACAGTTTTGGAGCACATATTTAGGAAATAGGGAGCATGACAAAGGATCCAGGAAAGGATTATTTTAGCTTTTTTAATTATGCTGATGACCTTTTTTATTTCAGTAGATGGGTATGTTGCATACTTCTACTATAAGATTTAGCTTTAAAATACAATTCAGATTTTACTGATCTCATATTCAAGGTATTCTATGACATTCCCACTTACCCCTTCTCTAGTTGGAAAGAAATGCTCATTAAACACATGAGACATCACATATGGCCACGTGGTGGTGATGCACACCTTTAATCCCAGCACTTGGGAGGATCTCTGTGAGTTTGAGGCCAAGTTGGTCCACAAAGTGAGTTCCAGGACAGCCAGGACCATTACACAGAGAACCTTGTCTAGAAAAACCAACAACAACCAAAAAAAAAGAGGCCAAAACACACACAATTCCCCTAGCTAAATTTTTACCTCTCTTGAGTTTTGTAGCTTGCGATTAATTTTTTAGAATGTATTATTATGTGTATGTGTATGCATGTGTGCTGTGTGCATGTGTGTTGTATGCACGTGGGGGGCATGTGTGTACCTGTGTGTGTGCGTGTGCTGTGGGCATGTGTGTGTGTACTGTGGACATGTGTGTGTGTGTACTGTGGGCATGTGCGTGTACTGTGGGCATGTGCGTGCTGTGGGCATGTGTGTGCGCTGTGGGCATGTGTTTGCGCTGCGGGCATGTGTGCACTGCGGGCATGTGTGTGTACTGCGGGTATGTATATGTACTGCGGGCATGTGTGTGTGTACTGCGGGCATGTGTGTGTACTGCGGGTATGTATACGTACTGCGGGCATGTGTGTGTACTGCGGGTATGTATATGTACTGCGGGCATGTGTGTGTCCTATGGGTGTGTGTGTGCATGCTGTTGGCAGGTGCGTTGTGGGCGTGTGTGTGTACTGTGGGCATGTGTGTGTGCTATGGGTATGTGTGTGTGTGCTGTTGGCAGGTGCACTGTGGGCGTGTGTGTGGGCATTGTGCTGCAGATGTATGTTACTATGAGTGTGTGTGTGTTGCGGGCATGTGTGTGTGTTGTGGGCATGTGTGTGGGTATTGTGCTGTGGCACGCAAAGGTCAGACACAATTTCAAGGAGTCACTTATCATTCCACCTTTACCTGAGTTCTGGGAGGTCAAACTCAGGTTTCTGGACTCACAGTGCAAGTGCCTTTATCTACTGAGCCATTTTGCTGACCAGTCTTCAATTTTTATTTTTTAAGCATTTTTTTCAAATCCTCTCTTTATTGTTAAGTTATTGGTTCTAATAGCCACAAACACAAGATCCAAACTTTTAAATTTTTTTTCCAGTTTTGCTCAGTTACATAGAGCTTCTTAGGGGACAGGGATCCTACATTTGTTGTATTTGGGGTTAGAGCCCAGCACGCTGCCTTGGCCCACTATTCTGTCTTTTCTTCTTCTTTTTTTTTTTTCGAGACAGGGTTTCTCTATAGCTTTGGAGCCTGTCTTGGCACTAGCTCTGTAGGCCAGGCTGGCCTTGAACTCACAGAGATCTATCTGCCTCTGCCTCCCGCCGCCACCACCACCTGGTCCATTGTTCTTTACTAATGAAAGTATCCCTGTGTGAGGAGAAACCACTTGAGGACAGAGAGATGGTGTTTGTTTCCAGAGACGTCTTTTTTTTTTCTTTCTCACTGATCACATCAATACTTAGCACAAAACACAGAGTCAACTAATGCTTAGGTGTTAAGCAAGAAAACTAGCAGTTCATTAAGCAAGTTACTAGCATTGGACAATATAAAAGTTAGTATTTAATTCATCATTGTAATTCTATTTAAAATATTAAAAAAGGAATTTATAAGTGATAAAGTCCTTGTCCCTATAGAATTTTGTTTATGTTTGTTTTGTTTAAAAGGTTATAGTTTTAGGAAGACATTCCAAGTTTATGTTCAGAACAATCTCTAAGTACAAGAATACACTCCTCAAATATGACCTTAGTATTTCACAGCTAACTGAGAAGAGCTCAGGAAAGGGCAGCTCCAACACAGATGGCTGTAATACAATCACACAGGGCCTCTTGCTTTGGAAACAGACATTGTGAACACCATTTCTCACAGAGGTAACTTAGGGCCTGTTATAAATCAATGTTTTTCCAGAATACATCTCAGACTGTCTTCAACACCTCCTCCAAGTGTCCCTAGACCTCGTCTGGCAGGCAGACCCCAGGGCAGTGGCAGGGCTGCACTGTATAATTTCTGCTGGTCAGAAGTCTTGGTTTAAACTCATCTACAGCTCAGTTAATCTTACTTTTTTTGACATGCAAGGAATTTTATATTACCACACAACTATAGCTGGAATGAGAAGAAGCACAGTTGTCCGTAGTGAATTTCTCTACTTACTGATCTAAAGCAGACTTTGAGGGGGTCATTTCAGTGTTAGCTAATTTTAGTTCTCATCTGAAATATACTTGACTCTCAGAGAACTACTTTAATTTCTTATGACCTGGGAAGTATTTAGATGTTATTTAAAAATATGTAAAGAATTTTACCAAAATATTAATTTTAGATATTCAAATGATTGAAGGAGGAAAAATGTAGACACATCATTTTTTCTACATGTATTAATTTCCTTCAAATTACTTTCCTAGCATTTTGAGAACAAGAATAATGACTGCACACGCCAACACCATATAACGAAGGCTTGAAAGACCAAGTTAACATACAAATGTGGTGTTTTTATACCATGTGTAGCCAACTTCTCACGTATCTACTGCCACAGTGCGGTAGACACTTTAGAGATGTTACAACTTTCCAAAAGATCCCCCGCACTTCAGTCCAGAACACGATTAATCTGCTTATCATATTTTCCTTGCCTAAACATTATACGTATTTATATTTTAATCGCTGAATGATTGTCTGAACTTCTACTTTCCAATTTTTGTTGAAGAACAATATTCATAAAGCTCACTTGGTAACCTTGGCATTCCGTGTGGAATTAAACAGAGATGAAGACAGAGAAGCATGTTACTCACCTTGGAAATACTGTCCATATCTCCTGAGCCTGAAGCAAACGTGAAAAGATAACCTTCATTAGGTGAGAGAGCACTCACAAAAGGAAACTCCTGAAGGGAGTGAGCTACCACGCCAGCACTAACCGCTTCTATTTCCCATCACCTGGATCCTAACAGCAGGAGCGGAGTCAGGGCTGTAGACCCCGTGGAGACCCCTAGGGAGATCATCTACATGTACAGATTTGTATCTTTTAATGAAAATGATGTTGTAAATCTGATAGTTTAAAATGGAATTTCTAAGACTATCTAACAATATTCTGAACCATATTTTACTACAACATTCAAAAGTATTATTACTAATATTAAAAATAGCACTCAATATACAAAATAAAAACTAAACATATCTTCAAGATATATTAAATTTTAATTTTGACTCTTGAGAGACATAGGTGATGGGATTATATACAGATTAGCAATAATCATAACTGTCACAATATCAGCTTTATTTTGAACTATTTTATTCTCCACAATTAATCTTAGTGTAAAATATTCTAATATTTTAATAGCAACATTTACTGAACAGCAAAAATATAAGCTTAGCATGACTTGCTTGTGATAAAAAGGTACACATTGTGACACATGGATGCACACATGCTGCACTGTTACATGTGAATATGTAGACTAATGTTCAGTACACAAAGCAAGGCACTAGGTGTTAGCCACTGTGACACTCATTTGGAAGCTGATTCTAGCAGCGCTGTAACCAAAGCCTTTTAATTATGATCAAACCCCTCTTTTTGACTAATTCTCCAAGTTGACAGATTGAGAGTGTTTCTTTTTTTGTTTTTTTTTGTTTGTTTGTTTTTTTGTTTTGTTTTTTTTCCTTTCAGAAAGGGTTTCTCTGTGTGTAGCTTTGGTTGTCCTGGAACTCTGGAACTCACTCTGTAGACCAGGCTGGACTTGAACTCACAGAGATCCACCTGCTGCTGTCCTGCTGCCTCTCAAAGGCTGGAATTAAAGGTGCATGCCACCACTGCCTGGCTGATTGAGAGTATTTTTGTGATACACTGAAAAATCAAATTCTATAGCAGTACTGTCAAATTGAACACTGTGTGATGATGTGCATGTTTTTTCTTCAAGATGTCTGTTATGGTAGCCAGTAATGTGTGTGCCTAATGTACACCTGGTAAGCGGCAGTGTACCTGAGGACTTGAATGTTACGTTCTCTCTACTTTAAAGTTAAATAATTACATATGACTATTGGCTGCAATAACGAGATACTTCATGTCAACCAAAATAAAATGAACCAGAACTTTGAAATGCACAAAAAATAAATATGGGTCCTTAAAAGCACCAAAGTCTATCAATGATGGCAAATAATTTTAGAATCAATTAACACAGACTTTCAGAGACTCAAGGGCCATACTTCTGACCCAGAGTATGGGGAATGAAATCCTCTAAGCAGGACAGTATAAGCACGGATTGTCTAATGTAAGTGAAAGGCTCCATTATAAGCCCTGGCACCACTGTCAGCCTTTGGACTATCTCATGACCACAAGCACATTGCATCTACACCTTCTGACCATGACACAGTATGCTAAGAGACCCAGTTGGCTTGCTTTACTTTCCTCTAGGTCTCATCATTGTACTTTATTTGCCTTACTTGGCGTCATCTGCTAAGAAAGCGTCATACATGAAGCATGCTATTAACTACTTCTGTACAGCTCAGCTTTACCCTGAAGGCAGGTACACAACATGGTCTCTCAGGAATCATTAATATTATCAGATTATGGTTATTAATTTTATTTAAAATGAGGCAAACATTAAAATACAAAACAAAATTAAGGAATTATTACAGAAATCTGGTTTCTCTGATATATGTTCACGGACTAAAGCTAAAAGCACCTGTGGAAAGGACAGAGGCACCCTCTGGGTTAGGTAGCATGACACATGCTCAGTGGAACAGTCTCCTATGGCCATGAGACACTTATGCTGTCATAGACTGGCATCAATACTTGTGAGCAATCTGGACAGACCAACCTCACGCCCCTGATTTTCAAGTGCTCTCTAGTTCACACCCAATATAGTATAAATCACATGATCACTCAAACAAGTTATCCGTACATGGAAGAGCTTTGTGGACCATAATACCCACAATATGGAACTAATGTTTTATTTGAATTTATTCCATACATCTTATGGAAAAGCCTTACCTAAAGAGCCATTCATGTGATGGGACTCCATTCCTCCTAATCCACCCATGGGACCATCTGACCCAGGACCCATTGGAAACTGTTTAAAAAAAATGAAGAAAGTGATTGTGATCATACGGAAATTCATTTTATTTAGCACTACTTATTTACATTAGAGACTGCCCTGATTTATTTCCAGATGTAGAAACTTTTCAGGACACTTTCAAGGCTGCAGATTCTTTGTCTGTCCCACCTCTCTCATCTCTAAGTTCTGGATGTTCAGGCTAATCTTCCTTTCTGTCCATTTTTCTTTTTCTCCCAAGACATGCCCAGCTGTAATGCATGGACATCCCATGCAAATGAGAAGATCAGCCTTCTCTCCTTGATGGTGATGAAGTCCCTTTCATACCACCAGGAAGTTCTTAAGAAGCTGCTCAAGGGGATTCAAGTTGGAAAGGAAGAAATCAAACTTTCATTATTTGCAAATGATATGATAGTATATATAAGTGACCCCCAAAACTCTACCAAGGAACTCTTACAGCTGATAAATACTTTCAGTAATGTGGCATGATACAAAATCAACTCAAAAATCAGTAGCCCTCCTATATACAAATGATAAAGGAGCTGAGAAAGAAATCAGAGAAACATCACCTTTCACAATAGCCACAAATAACATAAAATATCTTGGGGTAACACTAACCAAAAAAGTGAAAGACCTATTCGACAAGAACTTTAAGTCTTTTAAGAAAGAAATTGAAGAAGATACCAGAAAAGTGGAAAGATCTCCCATGCTCTTGGATAGGTAGGATCAACATAATAAAAATGGCAATCCTACCAAAAGCAATCTATATATTCAACGCAATCCCCATCAAAATTCCAACAAATTCTTCACAGACCTTGAAAGGACAATCATCAATTTCATATGGAAAAAAAACAGGATAGCCAAACCAATCCTATATAATGAAGGAACTTCCAGAGGCATCACCATCCCTGACTTCAAACTCTATTACAGAGCTACAGTAATGAAAACAGCATAGTATTGGCATAAAAACAGAGAGGTTGACCAATGGAATCAAATCAAAGACCCAGATACTAATCCACAATCTATGAACACCTTATTTTTGACAAAGAAGCTAAAATTATACAATGGGAAAAAGAAAGCATCTTCAACAAATGGTGCTGGCATAACTGGATGTCAACAAGCAGAAGAATGAAAATAGATCTATATCTATCCCCATGTACAAAACTCAAATCCAAATGAACTGAAGACCTCAATATAAATCTGACCTCACTGAACCTGATAGGAGAGAAAATGGGAAGTAATCTTTAATGCATGGGCACAGGAGACCACTTCCTAAATATAACCCTGTAGTACAGACAGTGAGAGCAACAATAAATAAATGGGACCTCCTGAAACTGAGAAATTTCTGCAAAGCAAAGGAAATCTGGCTCTAGAGAATTTCCCAGGAATCCACAAGGATGACCCCAGCTAAGACCCTAAGCAATAAAGGAGAGGGGACCCGAACTTGCCTTGCCCTGTAGTTAGACTGATGGATATTTTAAATATCACCATAGAACCTTCATCCAGCAACTGATGGAAACAGAGCTAGAGACCCTATCAGAGCACTGGGCTGAGCTCCCAAAGTCCAGTTCAAGAGTGGGAGGAATGAAAATATGAGTAAAGAGGTCAAGACCATGATGGATGGGTACACCCACTGAAACAGTCTACCTAAGCTAATGGGAGCTCACCAACTCCAGCCGGACTGGGAAGGAACAAGCATAGGATCAAATTAGTTCCTCTGAATGTGGTTGTCAGTTGCCTGGTTGGGGCAGACTGAGGGGCCACTGGCAGTGGAACCAGCATTTATCCCTACTGAATGTACTGGCTTTCTGGGAACCTATTCTCTTTGGATGGATACCTTGCTCAGCCTAGATATACATAGTAGGGAGGGCCTTGGACCTTCCTCAAAGCAATGTGTCTTACCCTCTCTGANGTACTGGCTTTCTGGGAACCTATTCTCTTTGGATGGATACCTTGCTCAGCCTAGATATACATAGTAGGGAGGGCCTTGGACCTTCCTCAAAGCAATGTGTCTTACCCTCTCTGAGGAGTGGGTGGGGGTGAGTTATGTGGAGGGAATGGGAGGAGGGGAGGGCGTGGGAACTGGGATTGGTATGTATAATGAAAAAAGATAGTTTGTTTTCTTTAAAAAAATAAAAAATAATAATAAAAAGCTGCTGGTGCTATTGGCTCATTATGAAGAATATTTCTGTTGAATCATGATACCAGTGTCAACAGTGTCTTAGTAGGTGAGAGATCACTGAATGGGGACCGAGAATGACTTCCTCCTGCAGGTTAAACACATTCAGATGCACTGCTAACTGTTCTTAGTCACCTGTGCTGCGCCAGCTTACTTCAGACTGTAGCAGCTCGTCTCACATTTGTAAAGCAGCAGGATTGCTTCTTTTCAAGTAAAATCTTAGCAGTAGCTGTGAACCGACATGCTGGGGCAGAGCTGTGAGGGAAGTTCATGGTCAGTGCCCTTTCACCTCCTCCTCACGCCTCTAGAATGCTTCTGTGCCAACTGAAGGCAGGTATGGTCATCTTATGCTTGGAGGTAAGTACCTACCGAAGGCAGCATTTTCTTCTAAATGTTCCCGAGCTCAATTTATACTCGAAACCACATGGACTGAGCATTGATTACAGTGTGTGTGGTCAGAGTACTGAATCACAGTAGCCTTCATGACCAGAGCAGACTAAACAAGATAGGAAGGTGAGGGCACAGGGAAAGGAAAAGGAAGGAAAGAAGACAGGCAGGCAGGCAGGCTGTGTGTGTGTGTGTGGGGGGGGACTATTCAGACAAGCCTAAATGCCACCAGCTCATGTACCTTCCCAGGAGAACAAGGTTGCTGCTAAAATCACACGGACAGGTAGGTAGGAAAGATAGTCAAGGTACTTGCCACCCAAAATCTGAGCTCAATCCCCAGAATTCATAGTGGATGGAGAGAAAGTTGTACTTCAAGTTGTCCTCTGACCTCCACATGTGTGCAAAGCACACGTAACCAGCACAAGTGCACACATGCACACAGTAAGAGAATGCAATGAAATAAAAGCACGATTGGTCTTTTAGAAAAGAACTTGTGATGCATGCACACAACTGGAACGTCAGAGAGTGACTGGATGGAATATTCTTACTCGGCTTTTAAAGAGCACAGTTATGAGCTGTGCTGCACACTACTCTTCCCTGCCTCTGCAACTTTAAAAGATACATAATGCTTTAGAAGACTCCAAGACTACAGGCATGTAGGTTTTAATTAGTCTGATACGCAATAAATGTATTTGCTGACTTTTTTCAATTTTAGCTACCCTATGTACTTACATATAAGCATAACACATTTATATAAATATCTAAATTTATTTGGAATATTACTATATTATAACCCAAATTTATAATCCATACTTACATTAGGTCTGTTAGGCCCAGGAGGTACTGCGTTCATTAAAGTATACATATTGTCTCCAGAATTTGTTGAATCTGAAACAAAACATCACTTAATATTTCTACCAAAGCCGTCACAAAACAACCAAAAATGATCTTGGCATACATAGAACTTGCCAACTAGATACACAGCAGACACAGTCATTCCCAATGCTTGGAAACATTTCCGGGCAGTCATTTTCTGACCCAAACTGTGCTGTTCTAGAGTCATAAGTCAGGAACATGAAGAGAGGTGTAAACACCTCGTAATTCAGGTCAATTGAACATTAAGAATTCCCAAAAAATACAGTATATTTGACTTCATAATCAATGACATGTATACATATCAGACAATTTAAAAAATTCAAATTAAGTAGCTTTTCAATTTTCAGGATTTTCTTAGAATTCCAAAGGGAAAAATTTGAATTTTAGGATGAAACTGGTAGAATATACTGACTTTAATTTCAAACATGAGATTACAGCAAGACTAGTAAAAGAAATCATATTGCTTGAAGAAAAAGCCAGATATGATTTGCTTTTCCTTTCCAGAGATGGCTGTGTCTGGCCTTGAATTCACAGCAATCCTCCTGTCTCAGTTTCCCAAGTACTGAATGGCTTTCAGCAACTTTTTGATGACTTTCTTCAGTTCCTTGATTAAAATAATTGCAGAATATACTGTATATGTGTACGTAGGGTTCTATACTACTCTAGAACTCATACTTCATGCCTACTAGCTAATTCTAATTCAACCTCCACACATATTTTATGTAGTGAACTCATACTTCATGCCTACTAGATAATTCTAATTCATCCTCCACACATATTTTATGAAGTGAAACCCAGAGTGAAAGTCAATTATTTTACATCGAGGAAAATTAGTTATAAAATAGTTTTTTTATTTTCTTAAAATTACCAAGTTTACTTACATGTATTACAATAGATCTTTAATTTGAAAAGGATTAAGTGTTTGAAAAAATGAGTTTTGTATTGACTCGAGAGAGGGTAAAATAACATACTTTCTTATGGTAATGACTACAGAGAGAGATATAATTAATTCTGCCACATGTGTGACTACTTACTAGACATTAATTAGCCTGTGATTTTAGTGTGTATCATTTAGAGTAAGAACAGTATTATTCATTGGTCATTCATCAACAGTGATATATAAATCTCAGCAATAGATTTTACTTTTTTTTTTTTTGAGACTAGGTCCATGGCTGTCCTTGAACTCATTACGTAGACCAGGCTGTCCTTGAACACCTGCCTCTGTCTCCCAAGTGCTGGGATTAAAGGTGTGTGCCACTAAGAAGCAGCTAGATTACTTCTAAATGAATACCTCATAATAGTGAATAAACCAGGATGCATCCCCTCAGGCTGACCTTTGTTTTTTAATAGTAAGTGAGATCTCAACCTATTTTTGCAGCTATAATTTTTTCTCGTCCTCAGCTATGAAGTACTTCTGTCACTTAAGGTTACTTACTCCTTCTTGTCTACCACCAGCCTTGTCCATCTTCTATTTTCATTCTCTCTCCTGCCTAGCATCTTCTCACCAGCCCCACCTACAGGTGTTTCACTATTTAAGGCCCATTTCAAATGCTGTTTCCAGTATAAGTTTCCTGAGGTTTCTGAGTGCATGCATGCTCCCCAACCAATGCAGCGAGCCTTGTATCTCTCTTCTGCTCATCCTGGCTATCAAGAGTTCATCAGTGGGAAACGGGCTATATTTTACTCAGCTTGTGTGCCTCGGACAACAAATTATATTTACTGCATTTAATTTGTCTAGAAAGTTCTATGATATTTCAGAAAATTTTGGATTTGTTTTTAAATATATGAAAACTTTAAACAAATTTTAATCTTTACTTTTGGTGAGAGAAAAATGAATTACATATTTTAAATATTCAAGAGATGAATATTATCATTTTTAAGACTAATTGAAAAGATAATTTCATCCAAATGATAGAAAATCATCAAAAGGAATAAGGATGGCTTTCTGGGAAATGCCTGACTCCTTTTGATTTATGGAAGAGCCTTACACTGAAGTGTACCTATGGGCATGCATCTTTGGGGCTGAGGACATGGGCCCATTATTAAAGGATGCCTTTACAAAAGTATGCGAGCAAGGCCAGCAAAGCATGCTGAAGATGTCGGTAGACTACTCATCCCTTGCTATGCTTAGTGTTGCTTGAAGGTAGGTTCTAGTCGATAGTGAAAAGAGAAAAATCATACACCATCTTCATAAACTACACACTAGCTTCATAATATGAGAATGAAATGCACGGGAGGCAATTAGTTCATAAATTTATCTTTGATGGATTCTGCTTCATTTTCAATGTGGACACTTTGAAGATAGAGGTAATGACAATTTTATGGAAAGAGAGAAATAGTAAATTTAAGGCAACATTTCATATTACTAAATTTGGTTTTAAATAAAATGTACAAAATAAAAAATTATTTGCCAGCATTTTAATTAATAATGAATTTTAAACTCCTGTATATCTTAGAACTATATCTAAGTATATTTGACTTCAGAGTGAGCCATACTAAAATCATTTTTAATTATAAACTTTCAAATCTATTTTATTACCAAGAAACATTAAAAACCTTAGCTTATTTCTCTGCTTTTAAAATTTCTGGAACACATACATATGTATAAGTATACATGTGTGCAATACACATACATACATATATGTCTATACAAAATTGTGGGTCAGGAGAGGTGACTCTACTGTTAAGAGCACATACCACTCCTGCAGAGGACCTGAGTTCAGTTCCCAACACAAATATCAAGGGGCTCCCAATCATCTGCAATTCCAGCACCAGGGGATATGGAATCAGTTCTTAAGAACCATCTGATAGCCCTTGATACATGTTCCATAACTTGCTGGATCTTTCATAATTTAAATT
>LOEQ01002283.1:87743-109365 GCA_001685075.1 Bramus lutescens | reverse complement strand
TTTGGAGCCTGTCCTGGAACTCACTCTATAGACCAGGCTGGCCTCGAACTCACATAGTTAGCCTGCCTCTACCTCTCAAGTGCTGGAATTAAAGGGGTGCATCACCACTGCCCAGCCACACTAGGAATTTCTACAGTTTCTGGTGTCATTTCTTTTTAAAAAATAAAATAAAATAAATTTCATATTTGATCAACTGCCAGAGTCTGCTGGTTGCAGCAGTGAAAGCCTCTGCACAGTGTTCTACTTCCTAGTGTGAAGACTACTGCACCATCTTAATTAGTTTCTGTTTTACTCTTTCCTTTTCCCAATTTATTTGCTATACTTCCTTGAGCAATTCTTTTTCTAAATTATAGTATTACCCATGCCACCGAAAAGAAATGACCCAGATCACCTGTCAAATAGGTCTAAACTCCTGAATACGTCCCCTTTAACGAGCCAGTTCCAGCCTATGCTTTCTGCCTTCATTTCCAACATTTCCAACTTCTCCTTGTTATATTTCTAGGCTGCTGGATTTTCCCAAATGAAAGAAACTACACTTTCATAATCATGCTAACTTATCCTATGGAAACTCTTTGGAGGAGGTGTTAGGAGAACAAGGAACGAATCAATAAGGTCTGCTAATTCTAGACAGAATGACATACTTGGTAAATGAAGTCACCCAGCCAACCTGCTACTCTCATTGTTGATTTGCTTTCACTTTAAGGAAAAATCATTTACACTCAGGTTTGTGAGCTGTGGGGAACCATTCTAACACACAAGCCATTAGGTAAGAGGGAAGCTGGCTGTGTAATATTTGTATCATGCACGGCAGTAGCAGTGGTAGTAGTGAGAGTCAAAAGTCATGGAGATGAAAAATACACATGGGAAGTAAGGCTCGGTGATTCTTCATGAGGAGGTCTAGCCATCTTTCATCTTATTCGTGAGTTTTAGAAAATCTAATATTCCACTCTGGGCACAGAGACATATTAGCTTGGGTCTCTACTGCCATAGCATTGTGAACTATGCAGCATGCTGTCTCTGTGAGACAGGGTCTCTACGTAGTCCAGGTTGTCCTTTGTCTGTGCATAAAGCTACAAACATCATTCCAGAGCCTGTTCATATAATACAGGTACAAAGAGATGGGGCAGTTTACCCTTGGGTGGCAGCTACATGGTAAAATGTCTGTTGTAGGAATTGTTTTTCATTATCTTTTAGGAAATGAAGTTTATATTTTTTGATACACACATTCTACTTGAAAGTGATATGTTGTGACTATCACAATGGGATTCCTGCCATTCCAAATGATTTTACTTCAACTTTCTCTCCTATCCCATCCATGAGCATGGCTCTTGCTTTTGTTTAAANTTTGTCTGTGCATAAAGCTACAAACATCATTCCAGAGCCTGTTCATATAATACAGGTACAAAGAGATGGGGCAGTTTACCCTTGGGTGGCAGCTACATGGTAAAATGTCTGTTGTAGGAATTGTTTTTCATTATCTTTTAGGAAATGAAGTTTATATTTTTTGATACACACATTCTACTTGAAAGTGATATGTTGTGACTATCACAATGGGATTCCTGCCATTCCAAATGATTTTACTTCAACTTTCTCTCCTATCCCATCCATGAGCATGGCTCTTGCTTTTGTTTAAAAGGCAGGAGCCCCAGCCTTTGGAGTTGAGGGATTACAGGTGTGTACTACAATAGTCATTCTTTTATATGGGCCAACCATTCTCTTAACCTTATTTTCCTTACCTGTATGGCAATAATATTAATTTCCATGTATACTTTTCACAGGATAAAATGAAATATAAACTAGCAGAGTGCTTGATGAATTAAAACCTGGCACTTGCTACTCAAAAACTGTAGCTGTTAATTCTTTTTTTGAGGATGTTAATAAAACTAAACTCCCTGCTTCACTTCCCATGCATCCTCAACTCTAAAGCATCACTTCTATGTTCATGTGTTGACTCGCTGTGTAATTACAGAGGGTCCATAGTTTGTTTTCTAGGCTTTTAGTATTAGATAATAGCCTTTCTAAATGCAGCTGCATTCCTGTTCAACAGTATGTACCTTGAAGACAGAAATCCTATTTTATTAATCGTTTTATACGAATGGTCAAGCAGGATGTCTGGCATACAGTAGACCTTCAATAAAAGATGAGCTAATTAAACTGAAATGTCATCAAAAGTGAAGGATTATCCAATATAATACATGATTTACAGGCATTAAATATTTTCATTTTGTGAATAATATTCCAAACCACAAAGAACTCAGGAAGAAAAGAGTAGCAAAAGGCTTTCCATGTGAGCAACAAAGGCAGATGGGATGAGCTCATATCAAATCTTGGAATCTTAGAGCTGGGGCCACTGTTCTATTCCATCCAGGCGAATCTCTCTTCCAATGCAATGTGCCTAGCCAAATGGTGTTCAGACTCTGTCTGCTAGGAAACTTTAATATGTCTTTCTTTTATTAGAAGTCTAATTATTAGAGAGTTTTATCCTATAGTAAACTGAATTCTATAATTCAGGATGTACTTAGATATATGGAATGAGTTTACTCTCTCTATGCAATCTATACATTCTCAATTAACACTTTCATTAATCCCAACTATCTGATTTTTAAGTATATTAGCTTATTTACCCTTCTGGATTCTAGAGGAAATTGAAATAGCTATGCAATTTAAGAGACTATTTCCATGAGTCCCATGGAACTTGCTATTTGAAGAACACAGGCTAGGTAAGGGACGCTCACAGAAACAAAGAGAAAACAATTTCAAACACCATATCAGAAGAAAAATTTTTCCTTGATGAAATATATCATTTTCCTTTTCCACTGAAAGGACATCGATACCAATTTAAAAATCATTTTTGATTGCTGTCCTTAAATGAAAATATATTATAAATATGTCTTGACTTGGAGTAAGTTTATGTCACCCATAAAATATACATTAACTCCACGGTCATTCTGCTATGTGCACACTTGCTTAACTAAGAATACTCAAGAACCATTATGCTAAGTATAGTTCTTCATTTCAGACTGAAGTTGTTGCCAGAAATGACTACCTCACTTTATTACACATAGCTTAAGGTCAAAAACCACAGATGTGATATTTATGGAATTAGGGAGACAGGTCGGTGGCACAGACCTTTAATCCTAACACTCTGGGGATTCAGAGGAAAGAGGATTTCTGTGAGTTCAAGGTCAGTATGATCTGCAGAATGATTTCTAAGCCAATCAGGGCTACACAGTGAGACCTGTCTCAAGCAAAATGAACATGTATGCATATTTTGTCTGTGCATAAAGCTACAAACATCATTCCAGAGCCTGTTCATATAATACAGGTACAAAGAGATGGGGCAGTTTACCCTTGGGTGGCAGCTACATGGTAAAATGTCTGTTGTAGGAATTGTTTTTCATTATCTTTTAGGAAATGAAGTTTATATTTTTTGATACACACATTCTACTTGAAAGTGATATGTTGTGACTATCACAATGGGATTCCTGCCATTCCAAATGATTTTACTTCAACTTTCTCTCCTATCCCATCCATGAGCATGGCTCTTGCTTTTGTTTAAANTTTGTCTGTGCATAAAGCTACAAACATCATTCCAGAGCCTGTTCATATAATACAGGTACAAAGAGATGGGGCAGTTTACCCTTGGGTGGCAGCTACATGGTAAAATGTCTGTTGTAGGAATTGTTTTTCATTATCTTTTAGGAAATGAAGTTTATATTTTTTGATACACACATTCTACTTGAAAGTGATATGTTGTGACTATCACAATGGGATTCCTGCCATTCCAAATGATTTTACTTCAACTTTCTCTCCTATCCCATCCATGAGCATGGCTCTTGCTTTTGTTTAAATGGTTGGTATTTACAATTATTTTTTATTAATCCCTTTTGTATGGTTTAACTTTTGGGGTTATTGTTAGTGTTTCTGGTTTCTGAGGTAAATTTATATGAAGGTATTTATTTCCTTCATGCTAATAGAAACAGATATGAAAGATACTAATAGAAAAAAATAAACTACTTTATGGCTTTCATAGGAAGTATTCACACTGACATAATGAACTGTGACTAGCCAAAAGTAAGTTAGTATCTTTTGCAATTTTTATAATATAAAATATACATCTATTTATAACATAAAGCATACAACCTACTGTGTTTTTAATTTCAGAATTTAAAACTGAGATCTATATGTCCAATGTCATCAGCCTGAAGACAGTCAACACTCCAGTGCATATGCTAACATCCAGCAAAAAAATCCCTTTTATCAGGAGGTAGCAGCCCAGTGTCTCCCTCTCAGGCTGACTGTTTACCTGTGGTCCTAAGGGCACCATTCCTCTTGGAGGAGTCATTCTCTGCATTGGTCCACCCATATTTGGATGTCCTAAAGGAAGTATGAAGAGGTTAGCAATGGAACAGCTATGAGCACTAAACTAGAGACCAGTTTCCTCCTTGCTGGGTCGAACTATGTCACACATGATTACTGCCACCACTGTATTCTGACTGTTGTAGCCATCATTTCCAGCTCCGGCTACCATATATCTCACACTCTCTACTGGTTTCTTAGAGAAAATTTCTTCCTTCTCTGTGTTACTTCTCTCACCGCCTTTGCTCCTCTTCCCTTAGGACAGTATTTCCTGGAATATAGTCTTTGCTATTCATGGTCCCTAAACATCACCAAGGTTCTTGGGACTGTTAAACTGCTGAAGTCACATGTTACTTTGTGTTCTTACCATCTATCATCACTAAGTCCTCTATATGAAAAATGTGGAGGAACTGAAAGTGTATAATCACTTAACTTCCTACATGTTAGAAGTCATACACAAGATTTTAAACATTTTAATATTCTGTCTCTTATGTCAGCATCTCTAACCTGCTATTGTGTGTAATTAAGAACTAGCTGGAAATATAAGCCATTTAGACATGTTGCTGTGAAAACACTTTTTGTAAAATTCTGGAATATTTATAGCAATGAAGTTCTTCTGGAAGAACTTCCTCACTAGTTCAACACATCAGTTTCACCTCCACTTTAATTACCTTGTTGTCGTGTTGGGTCCATTCCACTGGGGAGTAATGGCTGACTTCCTGGGACACCTCCAAGTGCCTAGCAATTCAGTAAAACAAAAACAGAAAGCAATATTGTAAATACTTATGGAACTCATGCAATAGACATTTCTCTAACTGATGCATTTGAATCTCTTTCAATTTCTCATTCATTTTGTAAGTTTCATGACAACTAATGGCATCTTCAAAATATAATTAAATATGGATATTGAAATACCTTTCTATAAAGATCTTCTTAGTTAACTTTAACTGGAAAAATCTTATCAGATCAAATTAAAATGATATTTAACAACTATGCACCCAGATTTGGCAATTCTCTTTGTTATCGGGGTATGTAGCAGAGAGTTTTAGTTATTCTTTATTTTGTTTTAAACTCTAGGATTTTTTGTTGTTGTTGTTGTTACTGTTGTTTGCAAGTATACCCAATATACACTTACATTGTAAGGATATTTACAACCCATTTAAAAATTATTTCTTATATTTTTAAGAATATAATTATATAATTTCCTCCTTCCCAACTCTCCTATATACTTGTCCTTGATTTTTAAATTCATGCCCTCTATTTTCAATAATTCTTACATACATATATGTATATATTGTGTACTTATTCCTAAATTATGTATTCATAAATACATAACTATAACATGCTCAGTCTGTACAGTGTTATCTCAGTATGTATAGTGTTACTTTCATGTATGATTTCAGAGCTGACCATTTGGTATTGGATAACCAATTGGTGTGCTCTTCTTCTCCTCTCAAGAAACCTTATAAGGTCACTGCTGACATCTTTGAGATCTGTTTTGGGATCACTTCTTTACAGAATTCTTGGGACAAACATTACAATTGCATAACTTCATGAACATATGAAGCATTACCATATACCCCAACCGAGAGTCCTCATCACCTCCCTTCCTCTCTGCCCCAACATCCCCTCCCCTCCCCCATCATAAATCATCTACGAGATTTCTTGAGAGCAAGCTGCAGATGGACTGCCTCGTTATCCTAACATTTCAAATCAGGAAATATCCTGATATAGCTGTACCACCAGCCACAGAGCTAATGTAAGTCCTATCATTTCTCTTCTTTCTGGTGCCAGAACATCGTGGAGCATGTGTTATCTTGAGCTGCCACAACTCTTTCTAGTTTTCTAAGCAGAAACAACTCCCATTTTTTCCTACCTACACCAACCCTTCTTTATTAACCCTTAATGGCTGTAAGGAGAATAAGCCATATATTTTACAGGGTGACTCTGATATTCTTTTCATCACCTGGACTCAGGTCACATTTTCTGAACAGAAAAGAACACCACAGAGAGGCTATGATGCCCTTCTCTGTGCACACATCTCGGGGTTCAGGGTGCTGATTCACTCACTACTGGTGAACTTGAGGTTTATCATCTGACTGCAATGGGATCTGTCAGATTTCTACATCATAAGGCTAACACCCCAACCCCACAATTGTTTCTATTATCAGAGCTATTCTGATGTCATCAACATCCCATTCCTTACACTCCTTTGTAAGCTATGCCACTAATCCCTTCCACTGAGATGCTTGTCATATGGAGATACTCCATGCCCATCACTGCCTCTATGTTTATTGGCTGACATTTAGTATAGGAAAGCTTTATTTACTATTCATGGGTCCTATTTTATTCAATGAATAATAATCCATCAATTATCTATCCCTTTTGTGTGTATGTGCTTGTGTGTGTGTTTGTGTGTGTGTGTGTATGGTGCATGTGTGGTTGTGAGTGTGCAGTTGGAGGTTGATACCAGGTCTTCACTTGCTCTCCATCTTAGTTGTTGAGACAAGGACCTTTGCTAGAGTTCCCCAGTTATGTGGAACTGGCTGGCCATGAGCCCCAGAGATCACCTGGCTCTCTTTCCCGGCATTAGGATTACAGGTGCTAGCTGCTATGTCTAAATCTTATGTGGATGCTGGATCTGAGTTCATCTTTGAAGTATTTTTTACTTTATGGCTATGTTCTTTATTTTGGCCTAGCTCTTGAAGCAGTCCCTTATTCAGAGGATCTTGATTCCTTTGATAGGCACAGCATTTATGCATCACGATCTGGGCAGCTGGTCTTGTTTCTTGGGTGGAATGCCTTTAGACACTGTGGTTAAACAATGATCTTGAAAAATCTATATAGCTATGTGAACAATAAATGCATACTTTGTATATACGTACAGCAAATTCACAGCTTATTATCCATTCAATACTACAGTTCAAACCTGACACACTAGGGTTATTTTTCGCCTCCTATGTAGACTTGTCAGTATTTTATCCAACAATAGGAAGTATGGCCTTTATTATCTTCAATGTATTTATTTGCCCAATATAACTCGTCTTTCAACCACACTTCAGCATTACAGTGTGGCTCTGGTATAGCCACAGAGCATCCTTGTATAGATGGAAGATACTAACAGCAACATCAAGAAAAACTATGTAATATCAAAAATGCTTATGAGACTAAACAATACACTTTTGAATGAACAGTGGATCATTAAAGAGATTTGAGAGAAAATTAAAAATTCTTATAATCAAATGACAGTACAATATATCATTCTTTCATACACAGCGAAGGCAGTCCTAGGAGAAAAGTTTATAGATGTAGAGCTCATATTAGAAAACTAGAGAGATTTCAAATAAGCAATCTAATGATGTACTCAAAATTCTAGGAAAATAAGAAGTCAATCTCAAACCCAGCAGATGGCAAGAAACAATTAAAAAAAGACAAAAATTAATGAAATAGAAACTAAAAGAATACACAAAATCAAAGAGTCAGTTCTTTGAAAAAGTTAATAATACTGACAAACCCTTAGCTAAAGTGACAAAAGAAAGAGGACAAAGATCCTCATTAAGGTTATTTATAACAAACCTACAACCAATATTATACCACAGTGAAATATTACTGATATACATATTCCCCTGAAAACAGGGATGAAACAAAGATGCCCCCTTTTACTTATTCAATACAGTGTTCCATGTGTTAGCTATGGGATTAAGCTATGGGAAAAAGGAAGGCACACAAGGAACAAAAATAAGAAAGGAATATGTTAAACTAGTCCTATCTATACATGAAAGACCCTACAGAACCAACTAGAAAGCTTTCAGGTCAAAGAAACATTTTAAGTAAAGTTTTAGGACACAAAATGAATTAGTCTTTGCATGTATGAACAATGAACTCTCAGAAAAAGAAATTAGAAATATCTTATTCATAATCACTCCCAAAAAGTAGCTAATATAAACCTAAGCAAGGATGTAAAAGGCCTCTACACTGAAAACTTCAAAGTATTTAAAAAAAACAGAAAGGAATATACTATATGATGAAAAGAATCGTGTTCCTGATTGGCAAATATTAGAAATTAATATCATGAAAGTAGCTCGTAGTCAACAGATTGAATCTAATTACCATTAGGGTTCTGATGTCATTATTCATAGAATTGTAGTAAAACAATCCAAGAATTCATATAGAACCACAATAGACAAAATATCTGGTTAGTTTTATGTCAACTCAACATGTCATTTGGGAAGAGGAAACTTTGAGAAAATGCAACCCCACCCCAAGACTGGCTGATAAACAAGCCTGTGGGGATAATTTCTTGATTGATGTTTGATATGGATGAGTCCAGCACACTGTGGACAGTTCCACCCTCTACGCTAGAGGCTGTCTAGATGGTGTCCCTAAGTGGTGTTCTAAAAAAGCAAGCGGAACAATCATAAGAAGACCAAGCTGGTCAGCAGCACTCCTGGCTTCTGCTTTGGTTTCTGCCTCCAGGTTCCAGCCTTATGCTCCTGCCCTGACTTCTCTAGAGGATGGACTATAAGCAGTCAAGTGAAATAAACCCTTTCTAAGGGTCAAAAAACACTGTGAGTGTGGAGCCTAGACATCAGACTCTGAACTTTTTATATTATTGTATTTTGGTTTTGTCTGACTGTGCCATGGTTCTTCCCTCTTTGATTAAGAAAGCATGTAAGTTTGTGCGCCCCTTCCCCCACAGCAATGGAGGCCTGTTCCCATTCTCTCCAGCATGAGCTGTGACTTGTGTTTTTGATCTTACCCATTCTGACAGATGTAAGAGGGAATCTGGGTATTGTTTTGATTTGTGTATCAATAAAGAAGTTTCTCAGAAAACTGTAAATCAACCTACCACAAGACCCAGTTATACCACCCTTGGGCATATACCCAAAAGATGCTCAATCATACCAAGAGGACGCTTCCTCAGCTATGTTCATAGCAGCATTATTAGTAATAACCAGAACCTGGAAACAACCTTGATGTCCCTAAACCAAGGAATGGGTAAAGAAAATGTGGTACATTTATTTACACAATGGAATATTACTCAGCTGTTAAAAACAAGGACATCATGAAATTTGAAGGCAAATGGACAGAACTAAAAACAAAACCCATCCTGAGTGAGGTATCCCAGACCTAGAAAGACAAACATGGTATGTACTTACTTATAAGTGGATATCAGCTATAAAATAAAGGATAACTATGCTACAATCCACAGACCCAGAGAGACTAGGTAACAAGGAGGGATCAGGGGCGGGGGAACGAAGATCTCTCTGGGAAGGGGAAATAGAAGAGATTTCATGAGCGGACTGCAGGCGGTGCAGGTAGGAACATGAGTCATCAGGTTGGGATGGTGTGTGGGGGGGGTAGTACTGAAATAGATTACTGGACAGGGGATGCATTTCAGGATCATGTATAAACCTAGCACAAGGGAATCTCCCAAGAATCTACAAGGATGGCCCCAGCTAAGACTCCTAGCAACAGTGGACATGTAAGCCTGAACTGGCCATCTCCTGTGACCAGATTGGTACATAGTTCAGTTATCATCAGAGAGGCTTCAAACAGCAAGTGGTGGAAACAGATGCAGACCCACAGACAAACATTAGGCAGAGCTCAGGGGATCCTGCAGAAGAGGGGGAAAGGGGTATAGGAGTCAGAGCGTCAAGAACACCACAAGGCTCATAGGTCTCACAGAGACTAAACCAACAACCATGGAGTCTGCATGGGACCGACCTAGGCACGCTGCATATATGTTACAGTTGTGTAGCTTGGTCCTCTTGTGGGTCTCCTAAACAGCAGGAACAGGGGCATCATTGACTCTTTACTGGCTTTTGGGACCCTACTCCTCATATAGAGTCACCTTGCTCAGTTAATACATGGGGAGGTGCTTAGCCTTACTGCAACTTGATATGCCATGATTTGCTGATATCCATGAGAGACCATCCCTTTCCTAAAGAGAAATGGAGGGGGGAGTGGCTTGGGGAGGGGAGAGTTGGGGAGAAACTGGGAGGAGAAGAGAGAGGGAAACTGCAGCCAGGATGTAAAATAAATAAATAAAACTTAAGAAATGCACAGTGAGTCAGAATCCAGGAAGTGTATTTTGCTTTACTATGTCTCTCTAAAGTATTTGCAACCATCAGACCCTGGAGAATCTTGTCTGGGTTTCTGTATTTTTATAATAAATCCTTTATCCAGAAAAAAACAATAAAAATAAAATAAAAAAGAAAGCTTGTAACTTAGTTTTGAAAATACACCTCCATCAGACTGGACTGTAGGTATGTGCGTGGTGCATATTCTTGATTGATTTGCATGGGTCCAGTTTACTGTCTGAGGTTCTGCCCCTGGACTGGGGATCCTAGGTGCTATCAGAAAGCAGGCAGGGCAAGTTCCGAGAAGGAAGCTATCACACAGCACTCTTTCACAGCTTCTGCTTCATTTCTGCCTGAGCTCCCCTGACTTCCCCAGTGATGGACCATGACCTGGAAATCTAAAATGGAATAAGCACTTTCCTCAAGCTGTTTTATATCATGCTTTCCTTTTAATCACAGGAAAAGAAACCCTAAGATGACCAAGGATAGCCAAAGCAATTCTAAATAGAAAGAACATACCTGGAGGCAGCTCTATGGAGAGCAACAGCCTGACACCGGGATATGGAAAAGCAAACCAATGTAACAGAACAGAGGGCCTAGAAATGAAACCATGCTAACAGAGAACTAATTTTTGACAAAGGGCACTAATATTCAGAATTCATAAAGAACTTCAAAACTTAAACCACACATCCCCACCAAAGGAAACTTTGGCTAAATTAAATCAACAATTCTCAAAAAAAAGAAAACACAAATGGTCAGTAAATACTTTTTAAAGAGTTCAAAAATCCATACTAATCAGGGGAAGCAATTTAAAACTACTTTGAAACACCATGTCACCTTGGTCAGAATGCTTATCATCAAGAAATCGGACAAAAACTCCTGGTGAGGCTCTAAGGAAAGAGGACCCTTTATACATCCATTCCGGTGGAGTGACACCACCAGTGTAGAGCTTTCTCAAAAAGTTAAAGTATTATTACTGTACGGCTCAGCTATCCCACTCCCAGGCACATGCCTAAGGAAGCCATATCCTACCACAGAGATGCATGCTCACCTGTGTTTACTGTTATTCTATTCACAACAGCAAGGAAACAGAACAATCACAGATGTCCACACCCAGACGAATGGATAAAGAAAATGTGATACATATCTACAATGAAGTATTACTCAGCTATAAAGAAAAGTGAAATCATAGAATTTGCAAAAAAAATGGATAGACTTGGGAAGTATAATATTAACTGTGGTACTTCAAACTCAAGAAGAAAAAAAGCATGTCCTGACTCATATGTGAATCCTGGACTGTAATGTATGTGCACATACACACATGACATGGTGTAGTGTGTGTGTGTGTTTGTGTAAATATGGGAATGTGGGTCATGCCCAAAAGGCATTAGAAAGGAGACAAAAGAGGGTAAAAACGGGTGATAAGGAAGTCAGAGGGTGGACAAATGCTTTCACAGGACATGGAAGAGGTGAGGAGTGGGGTGAGGAGGCTCCAAGGGAGGATTATGGGAGACCAGATGGATAGAGTTTACTCAACACACTTTGTTAAAAAATGACTTAAGATATCTAATATCTAGTATGCCAATTTGAAAACAAAAACTAAAATGATAAAATAGATTTTCAATAGTTTAATCACTGATCAACGACTTCACTGAGCATGGTGCCCAGATCTATAAACCTCCACAAGTTCAAATGTCCTTTTCTGAGGTAGATTTTGTGTGGACTGTTATACTCCTAACCAAATATGCCACAGCACATTCTTAAAAATATACCTAAGATAAAATGACTAGAAAATAAAGGAACATGACATGTATGAAACACGTATTGTATCAGAAATATCAATACAATCATGACTTGATCTGGATCAAGCCTATGCTGGATCTATAGTGTAAGTTTTCCTTAGATTGGGAAGAGAATGTACCTTTTTTTTTCAAACACACTGCACTTTTTTTTCCTTCCTCTGTCTTACAAGAGGATAAATTATTGAAAAAACATATTCCAATATAAACTCAAATTTAAAATCATAAGAAATTAATATTCTTTTAATGTGGTCTTGTTTAACTTCAAATAATCATTTTAAAATATGAATATTGTAATTTCCATAAATATAAGGGGATTCTGTGATCAAAGTGGCTTTTTGCACTGTCCAAGGAAGCAACTTGATCTGTTTTGCCCTTAACCTTACACTGACTAGGGTGCACTGTGTTTATATTTAAGGTTATATATTGAGACTTTTCATAGTCGCAACAGCACGGCTTGTGTTACCTTCTCAATAGAATGCATTCCTCTTTATGTATCTGAAAACATCTCACATTTCACTCAGATAGCACTAAATAAAAGCCAAACTTCATATGCAAAAAGTTCAACAAAGATTCAAAAAGAAAGTTGGGAGAGATGCACGAGGCATCCTTCTCCTCAGGAGACAGCTATGAGGAGAGCAGTCTGCTGGAAATGGAAGCAACCTGGGTGCACGGAGCTATAGCGAAATTTCAGTTCATAAGTCAATGTCGACATTTTTGCTTTATGAGACAAAATCTCATTCTGTAGTCCAGGCTGAACTTGCACTCATGACAATCCTCTTGCCTCTGCCTCTCAGGAGCTGGGATTGCAACTGTCTAAACATCTCTTTCTTTGCTTCAAATGTTAGTTGTTTTTTCTTATCTTAAAAACCATTAAGACTTTTTAGGATTAACTTATCTTTAGTGTCCATTCTATCTGTCTTCTTCCCATTACAGGAATAATGCATTAAATATTTTAAAAGGTTAATCTTATTCAAAGTATAACATTTTCATTCCTCTATTTATACAGTTAGTGTTTTCTCTAACTACAAGTCTAAGTTTAGTGTGAACTGTAGACACTGAAATTTTCAAATAGCAAAATCATTCATAATCATACCACTCAGAAGAAAGTATATGGCCCTTAATCTCTTTCCACAATGCAAGCACATGTGATGGGAACAAAGCTTGTACAATGACATGGCTGTGATGACGTCGTTATAAGTTTTGTCCTTCTTTCCTACATTGTTAATGAACTCACAATAGCACTTGAGTAGATATTATTCTATAGCATCTTTTATTTATTTATTTTTGAGACAGGGTTTCTCTGTGGCTTTGGAGCCTGTCCTGGAACTAACTCTGTAGACCAGTCTCTACTCTGCTCAGAGATCCACCTGACTCTGCCTCTCGAGTGCTGGGATTAAAGGCATGCGCCACCTCCGCCCAGCCAAAAACTTATATATATATTGCTTGCATAACAGTGTTGGATAAAAGGTACAGATGGGCTTTCATGTTCAGGCAGTCTATCCATCAGAGATACAAAGAGCTGCTTCACTTACCATCAGTGGTTGGATGTATCAACAACTGACGAGGGCACCTTCTGAGAGCTAAATCAATTCTAGCACAAAACTGTGAGCCATGCATATTCTGTGGGTTTAGTTTTTGCTTCATGATTTTTTTCATAAAAACTGATTCTCCACTCTATTGTATACCTTTGTTATCTGACATATATCATTTTAGGCAGTCATGTCTATTTCTGTATTTTTCAGTACAATGGCTCCATTATAATTTCCAAATTCCTAATAATAAACAGTATGATAAAAAGTATAAGCTATTTTAGAGTTAATACAGAACAATAAAACATTTCAGAAAACTAAAATATGTAACCTTATAATTAGTAAATATGAATTATAGAGGCCCTGTTCATTAAAGAGTACTTTTCATATATTCTGAATGACTAGCCACTGTAAAGGGAATGCTCCAATTTGTGTTTCTACTTTGTATAATCTACTAACAATAAAGATTTCAATATATTATAATCAACTCAAATAAATTATAACTATAAAATGTTAATATATTTGCTCAATAGATGCCACTACAATTAGTAACAAAAAGTTATACCAATTCTGCCTTAATTAACAAACAGTTAAGCTGAACAAGCATCTGTCTGAACAGGTTGTGCTCTTAAATACATTAAACCACATCCTAAACCAATATTATTTGAACCATTAATGTGATTATTTGAAAAAATAGTGTAAATGAAAATTATTCTAAGTTTGGGTAATAGATGTTTGAATTAACATAATTAGTGAAAGTGGATGTGGCAGAAGGATGGAGGAGTCATGTGCAAAAGAATGTAATTTTTAAAAAGCATCAACAAAAACGCTGTCCAACCCCAGAGGAAAACACCCTTGCAGTGAGTATCTGCTGTCGATTTCTGACTCCTTCTTACAAAGCAGTCATTGCATGGTACTTTTTAGGAACTTTCAAACACATGACTACACCTTAACCCGAGCACTCAGGAGGCTAAGGCTGAAGGATAGAGATTTTGAGGTCAACCTGGTCTAGTTAGTGAAATTCTGTCAAAAACAAAAATTGAAACCAATTTATGTAAATATAGGTTGTTTCCATTTGCATTGTGTTTTGTAAGTTTCTATAGACTATGAGACTTAACATGGTATCTGTGTGTATGCATTCATAGTATCTGTGCATATGTGTATGCATGTTATCACAAGTGTGAGTACATGTAAGAATGTACATGTGAGCACATATACGTTGAGGACAGAGGCCCATCCCGGGTGTCCTTCGACTGCTCTGCACTTTATATTGTATATATATGTATATACATATTCATAAATACACACGTGTATATACATACACATAAATACACATGCATATATACATACACACACACATACACATATTATATCGAGGCATGGTCTTTCACAGGATGCAGAGCTAGCTACTAGTCTGACAAGCCAGGTGGTCTTGAAGATTCCCTTATCTCTACTTCCAAGGTGTCAAAGCCACTAATCAAATCCAGCCTTTATATTGGTTCTGGGAATCAAACTACAAGCTTCATGGTTGGCCGGCCCATAGTATCTTACACATGAAACTGAAATAGCATCAAATGAATATAATTCTAATAATTACAACATATTCTCATCATGACTACAGAATAAAGGTACTTTAATAATATATTTATGCTGGAATATCACAGGTTCCTAATTCAGATTTTCAGGACTTGCTTAGATTTATGCAAACACAATGCCAGGAACGAAAGGCCTGAAATACTGTGAAGATACCAACAGAAGGTAGAAGATTTTATCCTTAAAATATGAAAATTAAAAAGTTCATATCCCTGTGTGTCTGTTGATACACACAGGTTCATCTACACAGCAAAACAAGATTCCTACATATTGGCACTCTGGGTATCTGTATACTTCTCTATTGTGTTTCATGGCATGTTCTCTGATCCAAGAAACTGCATGCGTATTCAATCTGCAAGGGAAACATGAGGACTGCTAAATCCGAGCCACTGGACAAGCCAGTGCCAGATTTTCCTGAAGCTTCCTTCCTGTCTGGGGGTGAACCTGGGTGATGCCCCTTCCCGCTGTCCATCAGACACAGAGAATGCCAGCAAGCTAGGGCACTTCAAAGATACAGCATAATTCCTTCTCCCTCTTTTTCTTTCCCTCTTTTCTGTTATTTTAGTGTTTTTGAGACAGAGTCTCTCTACATAGACCTGGTTGCCAGGGAATTCACTCTGTAGATCAGGCTGACCTCAAACTCACAGAGATCTGCCAGCCTCTGCCTCCCTCATATTGAAATTAAAGATGTGCACTACCACCACCCAGCTCAGCATAATGTCAATAAGAATTTGGAGATGAAAACTAAAATTCTATTGCTTCAAGTGATTAATAAGTGCAACTTTCTTGTTCCATTTTTGATAGTGAAACATACAGAAATAAAAAGAAAAGAATGAAAAAGAGAACTTGAGATAATTTTATTTTGGGATAAAACTGAACTCTATGAATGAACAAATGACACACTGGTAAGCATTTAATTTCACCTTTTATCACATACAAGTACGCATAGCACCAACATCCTAAAGCTAAACTGCAATCTCTTCACAAATAAAAAAGTGCTTTATTCTTTTTAGTAAATATGAAAGTATGCTGATTAAAACCAACATGAAAGTGAAACATTTAGAAAGTTAAAACCCTTAAAATAAAAAACTGGAAGATTACACACACACACACACACACACACACACACAAACATACACACGTGGAAGGTTTACTGTAGAATGTTTAGACTTAACCCTTCATGATGCAGCTAATTACCTGCTGACATGCCATTATGGCAAGGCACAATGTATATGAATTTTATACCATAGAAAATAACATACCAAAGTATGTTTCTATAACATATCAAAATGTTATAGAAAATTTCACTGAGAGGATGATCAACATTTAGCAAAATTAGCTTCACAAGTCAGTCAATCACTTTCTGGAACTACATAGATAGTAAATACTGCAGTCACGGTGTGACTCCTCAAATCTATACAGGTATGTAAACAGTCATGGACAAAGCATGAGGATATATGTGCTTCTGCACTCCAACAAAACTTCACAGAAAGCCAGTTCAGCACAAAGCCTGGCTATGCAACCTTCAAGTAGATTACACATTACCATAAGTAGCAGTAAGTGGGGATAACAGATGATGTTATATTCTGATATTGCCAAGATCTTTTTAAAAACTGTAAGTAGCACATACATCTTACCTGATTGGGTATCCTCAGTGGGGGCCTTGGGCCTCCAGGGTACCGAGGTGACATAAAAGGCTGGTGAAGACAAATAGACAGACCAAAAATCAGAGTGCTGTGAAATACAAATCTAAAACCAAACTACTTGAAAAATTCAGAATTAATATGAATCATACATAAATTCATTTTCCTATGTGGATGTTTTCAGCAGAATAAAAACTTCTAAGTAAAGAGTCATCCTGCCTGTAGAGAATCTGGAAATTTTCCAAATGAAATATGAAAGCATCAAAGATGATTATAGCAATTAAAATACAAATTTCTAAAATAATGATAGCTAATTGCTAAAGACAAGATAAAGAATCAATAACTATTTGAAAATGGTGTTTGATAGTTATTACATTATACAGATAGGTTCTGAATGTAAACTTTTGAATAAATTATAAATACTTATTATCAGTTTTCAATAAAATTTTTTTCAAGACAGGGTTTCTCAGGGCCTGTCCTGGAGCTAGCTCTAGTAGCCCAGGCTGGCCTCAAACTCACAGAGATCCACCTGCCTCTGCCTTCTGAGTGCTGGGACTAAAGGCATGCACCACCACCACTTGGCTCAATAAAATATTTAAAGTTATCAAATTTCATCTCTCCACTGCTGTTCTATATAAGATTGTAAATAATTTTGTTTCCTAAGGGTCATCTATAGGCAAAAATACTTTGCTGGCTTTTTAGAAATATGACTTTGTTATAAGATTAACTATAAACTTTAAAGATAAGATTCCTCTTCATATTTTGATTATAGTATACTTTGAAGTATATTAATTTAAACAAAAGGGAAATGGTCTCCTTTTAAAAAGTAGCACTAATTTATTTTTAGATGAAACAAAGATTCGTTTAAGTTGGGTTAAATCTTTTAGTAGAAAACTGAGTATCTGGGAGTGCCCTTGTATCCAGTGCCTACAGGAAGGAGTCCAATACTTGACTACTTAGTCTTGGGTGCCCATTTCTAGAAAGTAATTAAATTATTCAAAATTTCTATTTTATTATATTTTTAATAACAAGCAGAATAATTATATTCTTGCTAATTTATATATATTACTTAACTATAAGATCCTTTACATATAAAATAAGCAAGTACTTATTTCTAATAGGTTGCATATTAATTAAAATATCAAGAACAGTTTAATGTACATTGAGAATCAATTTAATAGATAACAAGTAAATAAAAATCTTTGCATATCAAGTTTACAACATTTTACATAATTGAGCCCTACATTTATATCTTTTATAAATAAGAAATTTGGTCCGCAGCAATAAAATCTCAAGAAATTCCTGCCATTCAGATTTGTTTCTATAATGCATTCGCAGTCTAAGGCAACAACAAAATGAAGTTTACAATGAACAAGCAACTTGTTTTTGCTCCTTGTACTCTTGTGTGTCACTGTGCTCCCAGGAGACCAATTTACTGGGCAGAAGTGGTGCGTGGTTCAGGTAACAGAGTTGCCCTCCAGCTTTAGAACTTAAGTTGACTTTCTTGTTTTAACAAAGTTGATTATTAAAAGGTTTAGCTTTCATGGGTGTGACCAGAGTTAGCTCTCCTCTTCACGGGAGAAACTATTCTAAAGTGACTTGATAGGTGCTACATATTGCCAGCTTATTCCAATATCCAGGCTCAGTTCTTTTCTTTCTTTTCTGAATTATCCAATTTTACTTACACAATTACAATTTTCACATCTGGAGTCACCTCTAAATTTAATAATCAGGCACTATTTTATTAGCTTCATAGTAGTTGCCTTTCTTTACAAAGTGAAGCTTCATGATATAGTCACAAATTCAAGGCATACTTATCAGCTTATTGAAATACTAAGAAACAAATGTAGCTTACTAATAATTCCCACCTATGATAAAATCAGCTGGAAATGGAGTACTGGTCAAAAGATGTGAATAGCATCACTATATACCAAATGCTGAGACAAATAACTGTTAAGTGCCTTATTTGAAACATAGTGTTTGACATTTATATGCTCACCTAATGTGAAAAGACGCTACAGTGTTAATTTCCTGGATTATTTGACCTCTACATTGAATCATGAATCAGTGTATTTGAACAAGATTATATGAACCCTTCTACCTGTCTTGCAGAAGTTACTTGAGGCTACTGTGAGGAAGTGTCACTATATGTGGTGGCTAGGGACGTACAGGTCCCTGTAAAATAATATTGGCAGATACAGATTCAGGTTAAGGCAGCTTATTTCTTCACATGCCTTTCTCTAAAAATATCATTTTGCATTTTGATAAAAGTAGAAAGGACAGGAGGGAGAGAGGAGAGGAGGCAGACGGAAGACACAAACACCTGTCTTTACAAAGCATACGTGACAAAAAAGCTGGCTCAGATTTTTAGAAATATTTCTATCTAAATCATAAAGAATGCTTTTGTGAAAGTATTTTTTTAAATTAGTGTTGGTATAAATTCTAAATGTTCAGACCAATCCTAACTCTAACATAGCTAGACAGCCACCTATGTTAACGTCTAACAAGTTAGCTTATGTAAACACAGCATTACAGTACCAAATTGTCTCCACTGGATCAGTTGAGAGAATTCTATAATGGCAACTGTACTTCACTATCAGGAGTCAATTTAAAATAAACAATAGCAAAATAATGATCTAGGCCAGAGAGTATCTACCAGCAATATGAGTGATACATGTTCACAGACATGCTGGTATTGTATGCATTCTTAATTTAGGACAAACATGTTCTTCAAAGACCCTGTAGCCCTGAGAATAAGCTTATTCTCTATAGTTGAGGCAGTTTGTTTTGTTTCATTTTGGTTTTTGATTTAAATAGGGCATCAAATCCCTGGGAAAGGTTATTTATAATGTATGTGAAAAAAATATGTGTGTGAGTCAAGAGCTTGGATGCTAGTATTTGTAGCATAAGTAATTAGTAGAGTGGCCTTGAGCTATAAGCTCTGGAGGCTGCAGTGTTCTTAACCTTAAAATGAAGTTGGAGCAGATGATTTTTAAAATTCTTTACAAAACAAGGGATCTGTGATCCTAGAATAAAGTTCTTTCTAGTTTGCCTTTAAATACAAAGATTAGTAGACTGTACAACTGCAGCCATCTGAACAGCGTACAGATGAAGAGGGGTGAGGGAAAGGCACAGGTTTTGAAGGCACAAGCCATCTTTATCAAGCAGTTGGAGAAAACGGCCACATTTTCTAGAGTAAAATAAATTGTGGTCAGAAAAGAAACACGCCGACAAACAATGATGGTCATTGTTATGAGGCATCAAAGGTTAACCTGGGGACAAAGAGGAGTGAGGAGTGCCTGCTGATCTAAGAATATAGTGAGGAAACCTTCATCTGACAAGTGACTCACTGAGCGCTCACAGGGCATGGGTCCTTGGTGGTCAGATTAATCAGTGAACAGAGCAGATAAAGCTTACTGTTCTCTCCGTGGGGTTCTTCAAGGCTCACAATTTTATAATTAATCTGAGGAATAATTTTCTGGAAAAACGTTCTGCGCATCAGTCCTCTAATTTGGAACAAATAGAATGTTCTCTTCACCAAATGTCAAGTACCAAAGAAAGCTCAGAGAAAATAATCCTTTACTCTGGGTCTTCCCCGGAAGCTATACTGCATCACCCTTACTTGATCAAAAATGCAGCTCTCACTGATGGCAAATCTAGACGATGATTTTTCCAGTTTCCTAACTGGTCCACCTGTACGGGATGAGGCTTTTCATAACACATGATGATCTAGTTTGCATTCCAATGGGGAAGTTAAGCAAAGTTCTTTCTGCATGTTCCCATTATCAACGTAAGCTTTGGTTGTTTGTGTTGCCACAAAATCCCTATGATGAAACTGGGATTCCCCAGGGCAAAGCTATTTGAAAATGGGCCTGTGGGGAGTCTTGGGGGCAGAGGGCGGAGCTTTCCTGAATACTCTGCTGTCTTAAATGAGAGAAATTACTGTTCTCCTGCCCACTAAGAAGGGAAGTGAATGTAAGGCTGTTTGGATTGTGGGGTTTTTGGTGGTTGTTTTATTTTTTGAGACAGATCTCATATAGCTCAGACTAGTCTCAAGCTTGTTATGGAGCTGACAATGACTTTGAATTTAGGATTCTCCTGCATCCACCTCCTGAGTGCAGGGATGTAGGTATGCCTCCACTCCAGGTTAACTGGGTGCTAGCAGATGGAGCTTGCCTCATGTCAATACTATGAAACACTCTACCAACTGAGCTATGGCCTCAGCCCAGCTCCTTGATCTTGAATATTCTTGGCATCAGAACTCTGAGGAATATGTCTGTCACTTAAATCACCTAATCTACAATATTTTCATTATAGCAGCCCAAACTGACTAAACCTAAAAGATACGGGCTAAAGGGAAGAAGGAAGACTACAAATCTATATTACAAAATCAGTAACTGTGATGACAAGGTGGAAGGCTAACAACATCCAGCAAGGAACATGAGCTCATGGCCACCAGTCTTTCAGTGAATAAAACTAGGCCACTTAGGATCATAGTTTATTTAAGAATAAATGCCATTAAGTTTTAAGTAGTTATTATTTTCTATTCTACCAAGAATTATTTAGTGATGTAGGAGGGTCATCTGTCTATGTGTTACTTTCATTGGTTAATA
>LOEQ01002283.1:65857-82076 GCA_001685075.1 Bramus lutescens | reverse complement strand
ACAGGGCAGGGAACCCTGACTGCTCCTTGGACTGGAAAGGGAGGGGGAGGGGGAGAGGGAATGGGGGAGGTGGTGAAATGGGAGGAGGTGGAAATTTTTAATAATAATAAAGAAAATGAAAAAAATGATAACTATTTGATATAGGTATGTTCTCATAATATGAAAATCATATAAAATAATATAAACATATATGAATATAATTTAATTCATATTAATATATTATCTTACTAAAATAATATATTCATATAAGATACTATATCAAAAAATTATCATATATTATTATAAATGTAAATTATATATTATAAAAATAGTCAGTATTTATATGTCAATTTTAAAAAATAAACAAGATTTTAGCATGTACATTAATGAATTACACTAGTCTTACTCATGTATTAAATGGTAGAAATTTGAAAAATGAGAGAGAGAGAGAGAGAGAGAGAGAGAGAGAGACAGACCCAGGATTTGTGTCGCAAACCTGCAACAGCAGTTAAAGGTGGCTGAGGAAAGAGGCCTGTTGCAAATGTAAGCATTTGCAACACATTTAGCCCTAACTTGAAAAAAAAAGGAAACTTTGGGTCCAAGGGGCACAACACACACCACCATTGGCTCTCTCGGTGGTTTGCAATTATTGTTGATCAGATTCTATGTTAAAAACAAAACAACAACAACCACAAAACTAAAAACTCTAGTCCCCATATGTTGTTGCCTTGACTTTTAGGAAACCATACTGGTCTCAGATGGCCAGGTGAACTATTAAGTACTCACTAGATAAACAACTGGATTTCTAACAGAGACATTTGCCTTCTTCGTTGGAGCGAGTAACTATTTTTCTCATGTTTGATTCTTGTTCTTTCAAAGTATTGACAATAGTGTTTTACTTTGAGTCCCCCACTCAGCTGGTTTTGTCATTTATACTGAGCCTTTTCTAGTCAATAAGAACACTGTTTAGAAACAAAAATCTCTACTTTCTTCCCTCCACTCCTTCCTTTCTTTCTTTTTCGCTACTACTATGTCAAAGCATTAGGTCAGCTTGCTACAGTGCAGTTTGGTTAAACACAAAATCTTTGGAGACATCACTACACTGCCACTAGATGGCAAAGCAGCTTTCCCATTGATGCCCTAGTCCTGCAAAGGGACTGACTATCCGTGGCAATATGTCTTCTATGCAGAGCAGCATTCTAATCTGCATAGAAGACATGAGGTGCATATGGACGAGCACCTCATCCTGAAACTAAATTACTTAGAACACTTATTTCAACACATATTTATAACCTTAATCACACCAAAACCTTTCTTTTACAAGACAGCATCAATATATTATTAGTTTTTAACTGTTTCTGTTAAGGATAGTTAGATTTAGTGAATATAAGAAAATAAATGCATCAAGAGAGAAATTAAAGCAAAATATAATACACAGCAAAATGAACAAGTCTATAGTTTGGTGTACGTTCAAGTCAAGTACTTACAGGTATTTCCCACATTAGCTATAGACTCAGGTATGTATACTAGTATGTATACCTATTAAAGGATTACACTGTGCTTTTCAATAAGGGATGTGTTCAGTTACTGGAGTGACACATGTGGTCCAGTTCCCATCTGGGAACTTTTCTGAGCTGAAGAGCAGGAACAGGAAACACTATGATGCTCTCCCACATCCCAGAAATGAGAAATGGCCCTGCTTAAATGTTCTAATGATGACCATAAGCCACAGGAGAACCTTTATTACAACCCATAACACTGAATCTTACAAGGTAACAGACAGAATTAGTAATCTAGTTTTTTAAAACAAAAAAGAATGTTTGCCTTTCCTTTACTTTATAAAGACTATTTACTCGATTATATTGACCACTGTACATAAATTAGAATATCTAAAATTGTCTAAGGAATACTGCCGCAGCCTATTTCAATAAGGCTATTGAATGAATGAATACACCTATACAAAAGCATAGATGTAAAACACATTGACCTCATTTATAGTTAGAGCTCCCTAGTATATGCTGAAGCTGTTCAGTTAAGTCACATGAGATCACTGATGTATTACTGTATTTTTTTTTCTACTGAAAGCAACTCCAGATGGCTATGCAGAGTCCCATTGCCTTTTTCTCTGGTCCCAGTCATTCAGACAGCTTGGTGGCTCTGAAGTCATCCACCAGTTCTGCAATGGGTGTCACTGAGGTTTCTTATACTAATCACTCCTCTGACAGGCTCCAGGCAAATGAGTATGTGTCTCTTTAGATGACTTTCCTTTACTTAATTGATACTTCCTTTTGCAAGTCCAACTAAACCCTCTAATTTCACTCAATTGATCACTTACTAAAGTAATAAAAGTTCCCATTTAAACAAAACCAAAATTTAAATGGTGCTATGACTTGAATTAGAAGTGCTTCTGGTAGGCTTATCATCTTGTAGCCGGAGGTGGTGCTGTTTGGGAGGTTACAGAACCTTTAGAAGGGCAGCCTTACAAATCAGGGTTATGCAAAGCCTTGGCCACATCCAGTCACTTTCTAATTCCTGGTCCAATGAGACATGAACAAACACACAACAAACTCCTGCCACCAAGGACTGGGCCACCACAGTCATGCTTCCTGCACTGCTAGACTGGTCCCTCTCAAACTGTGAGTCAAGACAAGCTTCCCCTACATTAAGCTTCTTTTGCCAGGTACCTTGTCAAAACGACAAGAAAGAAACTAATAACATGGGAACAGAGTCTCAAATAAAGGTGATAATTGAAAGGCTGTTTTCCATAATGGGCATATTAAATTACTGGGATATTAAAAACTGTTATTTATTTTAAGATTAAAGTTAGTTGTAATTGTTTTGAATTCTTAAGTTTAGAATTTATAGGGTTACTTGCTAAAGAATTAAAGTTGTATGGGGGGAGGGTTGTTCTTTAGTGTAAATGGGAATAAAACAAATACATTTGTGTCTACTTAGGGAAACTATGTTCAATGTAATTGTTACAGTATGATTATGGTATGAGTACAGCTCAAAACTACTTATGCCTGAGCCTCATAGGCTAATTATAAATTATTAATTTTATTCACTTGATATTAATACTTTAATCTTTTTATGGGTGACTTCCATTCCAGCTATGCCCAAATAAGCTTTTCATTTCCTCCCTGTACAGCTCTACCTAGCTGTAAAATACACGAGAAGAGAACAGCTTCTGGAATCTGGCTTCTACAAGCAAGCTGAGGGCAAGAGCTGCTTAGTGCTCCTCAGGGTGCTAGGAATTCCCTGGTATCTGCAAAGCTTGGTCTTTGAGAGCCCTGAGCTCTTGCTAGGAGCCGTTTGGAGCCAGTCATAGGGAGAACCACAGTCAGCCCTTCTGTATAGTTGTTTGCAATGCCCCTTTCCTAAAATGAACTTGTATAATGGCTGTGCTGAGCTTGGGTGTTTTCATCTGTGAATTTTCTAGATGGGAACCATTCTCAGAAGAAAATGCCTATGGATTCAGGAGTAGAACCTGGTGTTTTTCTCTCAAGTATAATCTTTTGGGGCTTCTGATTATTACCATGCTTCTGTATGTTAAAGGTAGCTACTATTCATAAATGACATGTGTTATGCCCAGGCTCGCACAGAAGTACAGTCCAAACACTGCAGAAAACCAATACTGACTGACTAGGAAACACTTCAGCCCAACTCAGCACTATATTACTAAGACATTAGCTTTGAGTTTTTCAACAGTTTAGGAACATTTTAAATACTGGGTGTATATAAATGTTGAATAGGTGGGGAAAGGAAAGCCCCTGAGATAAGTTGAAACAGCCTTCCTGGGTAAACAGAAGTAATGCAATGAATCTGAGTTTTCCATCCCCTATTTTTCTTTACATTGATAAAATCATTACAATTATTCAGAGGTCCAAAATAGGAACTGCAGTACATTCCTTGATTCTTGCAACTTTTTCTCTCTTCTGCTTAATGATGGCAATCAACTAAGGCTTTTCAAACATAATTACCAACTGTTTCTTTCCTTCTAATCCTACTGTCCCAGATCTTGTCAGAAAGACTCTTATTTCTTCAACAGTTTCTACTTCTAGACGTATTCTTCTCAACTCAGTCTTAGCAAATACTAGCAGAAACCATCTTTCTCTTTCAAGATGCAAATGTGAAGACACTCCTCATGACAGCTCATTGCAATCTTTAAGATCAGGTTCAAACTCTGCACTACCTTCAAGGCCCTACAGGACCTTGTCAATTGTCTTGAAATACTTGGTTTCTATTCCTTTCCCTCCAAGTTTCTGCAGTTAATCCTCTTTCCTCTCTTCTTCATTCTGTCTGCTTCCTTCACCTAACTCTTCATTCATTTTAAGTATTATTTGTATTACTGTTTCTATTTTGACAATAGTTTCCAACTATACCTTTCCCAAGACTAAGCATAGTGATCTGATCTGCTACAAGAAAGCACTCTGCCCATTTAATATGCCCATTTTCAAATTTTCCATACTTAAACCACTTTTGTCAATTACCATTTTTTTTGACTTTTGATTTCAGGGATCTTATAAAAATATTTATCAGGGATGCCCAAACAAAATCTGAATCAATTGCAGCCTAAACAGTCTGCCTCAATTACACATCCAAGTCACTGCCTTTCTCAAAGAGCCGATGGCTCCAAGAAGTGTGCTAAATAGCCTTGGCTCTTACTACGCCCTTTCAGGCTCTCCTCAGCAGAGAGCACATCTTTCCACTTGGTGTCCAGGACCCCTCGTCTCCAATCCTGCGCTTCCTGTGTGTTCCCTGGCACCTCAGCTGCTTATTTAGTTGCTGGCACACTTTGGCTAATGGCCCACTGTCTGAGATACCATTCCTCTGCTTATTCGCTGGGCAGTTTTCCTAACCCTCTCTCATTTCTCCTCCGGTGGACTTCACCACTCTCTCCTTGTCCATCACAGAACTTTTCACTTTACTTTGTTATTTTTAAAGCTGGTTTTTGTTGACATAAGGATCTTCAGGAAGTTGTACACTGTGTGCGCTGTATTTTAGATATCACACTGTTTGGAATCTAGTGGTAGCTAATCATGAACTGTATCAGAGTAATTAAAAGGAAGTTAAAGCTATTTTGACTACTCTTATCAAGAAAACAGGCAAGGGAGGGGCTAACTCTGCCAAATATGAAAATGAAAATGTATGGGTTTATCCATCTTGGCATAATGTTATAGTGCAAGAATTTGGCTTCCTCCCCACACAACCTTCCTTTTTTTTTTTTTAAACAGTGCCTAATACATAAAACTCTCCAACTTACTCACTAACCTTAACCCACCTTTGGCATGAGAACTAAGAATGTAAAGCAAAACCAAAATGAGCTGGACATATGTCATGGATAACAATCAACTTTCAAAGGTAATTTCAATGGTAGAAATTCAGGCTGTTTTGATTAAAGTTCTAGCCCTGTCACTTTCTGTGAAAGTCATTTATTTATCAATGTTTTGGTATTTACATCTGCACAGTGAAAATCTAAGAATCCTTACTTCATACTTTGGGTGCTGAAGGAATTGGAATCTATGTAAAGCATGTAGACTATACTAAATCGCAGCACACAGAAAACAATTAAGTGTTCATTATTATCATTTTCTTAAGTGGTGATTATTTAATAATCAAGAGTCATACTCAGTTCCTAGAGTATAAAAATGGGTCTCAAGATAGAATGTGGCTTTAATATGACTTTTAAATATTACATATGACTCAAGTAATAATAAAGAGCAGCTAGACAAATAAAAATGGCCTAAAAGTGCAGGGTTTGTACTAAACTCTAATTGAGATCTTTTAATTAAATGTATCTATTTTGCAACATTACTTTACTTTAATCTCTCTATTTTTACTTTCATAAGTACCTTAATAATGATTATCAAGAATTTTGAAATTAAAAATAAGTCAAAATATCAATTTGGCTTATAGGTACCTACTATATTAACAAGATAGTATGTTGGATGTTAATTTCTATACTGATTCCCACCTCTAACTCCTAAACTCTGAATTTTCTCAGAGTGTTATAAGATTAATCATATACAAAACACTCGTTAGAATTTATGCTGGTATACTGGTTTGGGTTAGAATTCTATTAGATTTAAGATGAAGATCTCCAAAATTTAAAAATGAAGCATTATCATTCTAAAATGATTACTGTCATTGCTAAAAGAAGCAGGTACTGAGAATTTAAAACGCTAAATACATGGTTGAAAAATATGATCTTCAAATTTTATATAATTATATTAATATAAAAGTTCCAGCTGAAAAATCACAAAGGTGGTTTCAGATATTTTGATACAGCCTATAATTTTAATTACATGACTAGATTATGACTTGGCTACTTTTGAAAATACAGCCAAATCTTGATTATTCTTAGTCTATAGAAATATGGACAGTTAAAAATGGACCTGTTCACATCTTTAGTATCTTTCACTAAAGTATTTACCACAGTGATCTTATTATTCTACTTTTTACTTTGATTTCTTTTCCTTCTTAATCAATGAAATGGTTTGATATTAGTCATAACAAATAATACAACAAAGGAGGAAAATGTAATAGATAACCAGTATCAAAAATCAAGAGTTGGCTGTACAGTATAGTATTTACCTTAAGAATCAAACTAGAAGAATTAAAATAGCCTCATCCTACATTATCGTTAAACAATAACAAGCAGGAGTCCCTATGCCTTAACATTCCTAGTCAAGTCTCCAAGTACCTGAAAGAACCCTGGTGGCACAGGACCTACTGGCATGCCATCTCCTGGGGGCATGTTTCCTAGCACGGGGCTGGGAGCTGCTGCAGCACTCTGCAAAGAATAAAGGAGAGACAGAGCTACATCATTACAGAGAAGGCACAGGACCACAGGCCGCTGAGACGATCAGAGGATGGCTGCTTTTGCACTCCTGAGAGCAAAAGCTACTGACTTCCCACTCCACAAGTGAATTGTAATTAACAGAGTGACGGATAATGTCACTGGCTTCAGTAGGCCTCTAGAAATTTCATGAAGGCAAAGACCTTTCTTGGATGACACATTTGAATATATATTAAATACTGACAGTAATGTGACAGATGATAAGAATTTAAATAAATGCTTAATTTTAAGGTACAGACATTTGAAATGGCAAACATTAGCAATGAATGTACAAATAGACAAAAGTCTGTGTACGATGATCACAGGAATTGAGAGAAAGACTTTTATTTGGATTATGCTTAGTTATGTCACAAACAAGTATAATTAACTTTATGCCTAGAGACAGCCACATATTGTTCCCTTTTAAAATGTTACAATCATTACCCAAAATATAAAATATAAGGTGGTGAAGATGAAAATGCAAATGGAAGACTGAAGGAGAAAAATAAACTAGGCCTGAAATCACTGGTCTCACACAAGTTATGAAAAACATCAGGTTGAAAAATTCAATGTTTATTCCATTTGTAAACTTTTAATGAAATCCTAGCATTTTATTAGGAACATGAAAAATTAAACCTTTAGTGTAGATTATTTGTGGTCAAATCAGGATTATAGATTTATTTTTTATAAATATCAGTTATACATAAAATTGGTCTGCAACTATGGGTTTCATTTTTCAACTTGATTAAACACATTCAAAGTCCTAAAACTACTCAAGAAGGGACCAGATGGGGATATAAACTGGTACCACCTTTATGGGAAAACATATGCAAGGTCCTCAGAAAACTTAGAAACAGATCTGTCACAGCAGCTGACGATCTTACTGCTGGGTATATCCACAAGAAAAGAGATTATTGTGTTGCAGAGACATCTGTAATCCTATGTTGTCTGAAATTCTATTTATAACAGAAAAATACAGAATCAATCTAAATGTTCACTTATAAATGGATGGTTAAGGAAAATGTGGCCCTATACACAATGGAATTTTATTTAGCCATAAAAAATGTGACAGCATTAATGAACCTGGAGGACATTATGTTAAGTTCAAAAAAAGAAGGGCAGAGAGACAAACAGCACATATCTGATGCAAATGTGGAATTTAAAGAGCTGGTCTCATAAAGTGGAGAAGGTGGTTAGTAGAGGATAAAGAAGATATGGAGCCAGGCTGCTGAACAAGTGCAGAGTCCCAGCTGGATGCAGGGAGTCAGTTCTGGTGTAACATTGAATGTACTGTTACTGTGGTTAGCAAGAATGGATGATATATTTCAAAACAGTAGGAAGAGAAGATTCTGAATGACTTTACTACAAGGGCACCAGAGAGGCTGAGGACACAGCAGTTTGATTTTTAACAGCTTTGTTGTAAAAAGTATTGCAAGCAGGTTCCACAGTCATGTACATGCTGCACTGCCTACTGTGTACTCCTGAATCCATCTGTGCATTTGTAGCCTGCAGAACATATGGCATCTTAGCATGTTCTACTGCATAGTTCTTGGCTTTAAGAAAAAAACAAAAACAAAAACAGACAAACAAAAAACCAGGTTTATTCCATAATACTTGAAATGGTTGAGAACAATGATTTTCACAGTTCACAAAGGCATGTAGGCTAAAATGTGATTGTGTGAAGTACTTCTTACTAACAAACCCAAATGTAATCTCAGCCAAAGCATATGAATACAAAAGAGCAAACTGCATGCTCCGAGAAAAGCATGCCACGGCCTGGAGTGACTATTACCAGCTATGGCTTCTTTTATTCTGCACATATCATACACGGTCTTTAAATGAAAGCAAGCTACCTTTCCATTTAACTAAACTTGCATAAAATTTTAATACACTGTTGAGGGGGGCGAATTTACAACCAACAACCCTGTTAGCCTTAAATACACAGTTACAGCCAGGTCTAGGAATTGAGATTTGATCTCTGTCCTTGAGACTGTGATTCAAATCTATTTTCACCTATTCTTAGCTGCCTAAAAATGACACTGGTAACTTTTTTCATACACTAGAAAAATAAAACAGGTTCATTTGCACCAATGTACAAGAAAGAATGTAGACTGCTTTCTCCAGACTACATTGTTTACAAGTATTTGTTACTTTTTCCTTGAAAGGTCTTCATCTTATGAATACTTTATGAATGTTTATGCTGTTATTTTATAAGTCCAGAAAAAATTCACTTTTTTGGTTTTCTCACCCTCATCAAGGTTGAGGGTCAACATAGCAGTGAATATACAGAAGTAAAACCCTTGCTTTAAGGCTTATTCTTAGCAAGAGGAGAAAGACAATAAACAAAACAAATAAAGAAGAAAAAATTTATTACAATCTGACCCAAGAAGAACAGAAAGAATGGGGTAGAGCCCTCAACGCTGCAAAGGAAAGGGTTGACAATTCTGAAAACACAGTGAAGACACACAAACTTCCAGAGCAGGCTAAGAGACTCCTGGCTGAATTAAATGAGCCTTTTATTGTTTTTTTTTTGTTGTTGTTGCTTTCTGTGTCTGTCTGTGTCTCTCGGTCTCTGTGTGTGTTTCTATATTCTAGTGTTTATTAATAGAGTCTCATACAGAAGTTTTAAGTCCTGATTGACCTTGAACTCACTACACACCTGAAGTTGGTCTTGAACCCCCTGACCCTCCTGCCCCCGCCTCCCTGGTGTGTGCTACCATGCCCATTTTTTAATGTTGTTGGACTCTCCTTACATTTCAAGACATGCCAAATTCTTATTGTGCAAAGGTAAGCATGAGGATTCTTCACTTTCAACATTCTTGCTTCGCTCACAAAGATGTGGTTACCCGGAAGAGGTAACTAGATGACTTACAGCACATGGCACAGTTGGTTATTTGGTATTAGAGTAATTTGTAGTCTTCTTTAAAGATACAAAAGGAACACAATACTATAATTTATAATAAGATTATAATTAAATTATCAAAGTCACAAAGTATAAGTCTGGATCATTCTGACCTCACTTTGTGGGCCAAAGGCTGAGCCACAATGTCCATCACTTGTGCTAGGTTTTACTAACAGTCCACTGCCATTATTGTGTTATGGGATTCAGCTTAGAGCATCATTTGGTCCACTAACAAATGCTACTCTGCTAAATGTCACAGATGTATACTAATTGGTACTATAAGTACTGTCAAACAATAATCCTCCAGCTGACTACCATGGTAATTTATGTATACTATTTATCTAAGTATTCTAAGTATTGACTCTATAAACTGAGGAATTGAGCTGTTTGATTAAAGCTTCTAGAAAGAAAGGGTTCTAAGTTTCTTGGAAAAACTTGTTTCAACTTTACTTCTAACACATGGGGCAAATTTAATCTGCTACCTAAGAGCAAACAGCAAGTTATAGCTGGGCCTAAGTAAGAACTGTGGAGGAGTCAGCGTAGCTACCTAACAACGAAACTAGTTACCACTAAACAAGCCAAATAGCGAAATACCACAGAGGATCAATTTCACTGGAATTACATAAATTCCCATAAGAGTATCACTGAATAGCCTTTATTATATAATTGGTTTTTTTGATTTTTATAATAACTTCCTGTCTTAATAAAAGAAAAACATACAATATGGCTTTCGGATATTCCTTGTAAGTAATCCGAATGTGAGACTTCCGTTCAGATATAAACATGTGTTTTTATTGTCTCTTCTACTAGACTCACTTGTATCCTTTAAATATGCAGTTTTCAGATGTGCATCCTAACGCACACATATCAATCATTAGCTTCGGTATTTGAAAAGGAGATGAATAAACCTCTAAGAGGTTTCAAAAGAGTTGACACAAAGTTAAAAATATTAATCTATCATAAAATAAAATAAGCTGTTATCAAGACGTTATACACAAAGTAACTGTTTTTTGAATTACTAAGAGTGCTAGGGAACCAGCTTCTGACTATACAGTGAGGGTTAAGACACAAAATCTGCATTTGGTGGAACACAAAAAATATTAAGAATTTGTAAAACTAAAAAGAAATAACTGTAAAAATAAGGAGAGTGTATGACTTAGAGTTTGGGAGGAGATTAAATGTAGGGTACGAAGGGGAAACAGGATTATTGGTTTTCATTACTCAGTAAGTCATGTGCACTATTTTGAGACTCCATTTCAATTGAAATGAACTGAATGAACCCAGTTCAGGTGTTGCCAATGTGACTGAAGTGAGAGGCCACACTGTAAGAAGAGATGAACTCTCCCCACTTTCTAAGAGGTCTATGTATTCTCATAAAAGAACGTGTGGACGAGTTCATTCTCTGCTCTTCTCCCTTCTTCAAATGACACAGCAGGAAGGTCCCCCACTAGGTGGCAGTGCTCAGTCTCAGACGGCCCAGTTGCCAGGCTATGACAGAGATATTTTTCCTAAATTTCTGGTCTTAAATATTTTGTTATGGCAACACAACACACACTAGCCATATAGAGGGATTTGAAAGAAAACCTTAAAACGACGGCAGTAGTTACCCTACCGTGTCAACTATAATGCGAGCTACACTTAAATAGTCTGATTACTGGCTGAAGACATTGTTATCATAAGAAGGAATCAGAGTAGAAAATAATGTGGTATAGGCGAGCTAAAGAGTCAACATGATCATTTGTTGACAGCTTACTGTATAACATATATTATGTTCCATGTTTATAAATCTCAAAATCATTGGAAGGAAAAAGAAATCTTTCTAGTATGCCTAGTCCTGTAAAAACAATTTTCAAAGCAATCAAGACCAAGGAAGGAAGCTTTTTCACTTCTACTCTGATAGGTATTTGCTTTTCTTAAATCATCGCTGTATTCTAAGGTTGGTTCTGCTTGATTATCAGAGGCACTTCTAATAATATGTCCTGAATTTTACTTGTCAGTAGATATTTATGACTTTTACAACTATATTCCAAAACAGAGAAATCTTTGTTATGTTGTATTTTTCAATTTGAGTATCGGGAATATTTTGCCTTTTCAAAACTAATTGATATCAAATGGTTTTTGTAACATTCTAACTTAATGTATACAATACAGTTTAAAAACATAGAGCAATAAAAATTTCTGAATATGATAGGCAACTCACACATCTTTAATGACAGCATCTGGAAGGCAGCGGCAAGTCGATCTCCATGAGTTCAAGGCCAGCCTGGTCTACATATCAAGTTATAGGCCAGCCAGGGTTACATGGTGAGACCCTATCTCAAAAATCGAAAGTATAAACAAAATAACTTTCTTGAATGCAAATACATTTTTTTAAGAACCACAGCCATTGTTCCCTTTATATTTTCTACTTATATTGGTATCGATTTTGTTCATTTAAAATTTTCCAAACATTCCATTGCACTGACACACCTAGCTTCATCCACGCCATTCTTCATCTTTTACAAAGCTCCCCTTTTATAGTGGAAGGAGACTGCTTAAGGGACCACTGAAGTCTGTTTTTCCCTTCTTGCATAATAATAGAACTCCAACCAGAGGAACAGCATCCAACCACATATGCTCTTCAATCTGCAGTATTCATAGAATCAAGTTCTTACTGCTGGGAAGCAAGGAAAGAGGCATGTTCCCTTTCTAGACCTTGGTTTTAGAAGCCTGGGATTCTTCCTTCTCACTGCTCAGAGCCTGAGTGTTGTAGAGCTACAGTTCCTACTGTAGAGAAATAAAATACTGCACATGGCAGAGCACCCAGCAGCCTTTAATCTCTCCACGACTTCACAGATGCTGCTGACCTATGAAGGGATTGTCGCAAAGCTTTGTTTTGTTTCCCTGAAATGAACTACCACTTTCTTAATTATCATTGCTACCAACTGATCTACCTGTTTACTTTTTTCTATTTTACTAGTATGTTTATTTGAATAAAATTTATTTCTATTCCACTTGTTGAACTTTACTGTCCATTTCCAAACACTTTATATTAACTAATCTAACATTATTCTGCTTTCTGAGAATAAAAACTAGAAAGCAATGCATTTTATGCTGGATTTACTTGTGTATCTGCATGGTCTGATGTTGGTGTTTGCCATTTTTCTTAAAAAACTCATCTGAATACAAATTAATTTTGCTAGTTAATGGAAATAACTAGAGGCAAAATTACACTGACTAGATGAACTGGGTAAGAATGAGAACAATATCCACCTTGTAGATGTAACTGAAGAAACACTTTAGTACAAACATGGCTGGATGCTTTGGTTTTTAATTTCTAGGTTCCCAGTTGTAGCCAGGTAAGGCATATTACAACCTCCAACACCCAGGAGTGTGTTGAGTAAACATTCTGTGATCAAATCAATAACGTTTTATAATTTTCCACTGATAAAACATCAATATTCTATCTATACTTTTATTGCTGGCTTTCTATCTTTACATTTTCTCTACTCTTCTTCTTTCCTTCAAATATATACCATGGCCCTGAACTGTTATTTGACCATTTCTCCTTGTGCTTCTATCAACTCTTGCCCAGCAGGCTCATCATGAAGTTCATCTATGGGAAATGGGGGGCAGAGATCATAGTGGAGACACCCAAGACTTTTGGTATAGCAACTGCAAGAAGACTCAGTAGGTCTGGTTTAAGCTACTGAGCCTGTTCTGAATGGCTGTTGCAGATACAGGTATATTGGTTTTAAAATCTGGAAGGAACTCTGGAGGGAAATGAAAACAAGCACACCTCCATCTCTAAATTTCTATTCACTTCTGGAAAAGGTTGTTCAAAGGACATACAGAAGGTGAGTAACTCCAAAGTTCACTAGACGTTGCTGTAGTTACCCTGATGTAGACTATATATTTCCTAATTATATAATTTTCATTAAATCAATATCCTAGTTAAGAGTAAACAAACAAAAATAAATCTTACATTAAACCACACTTGTTTTTGTGGCCCATCTGGTGTCACAATTCTATAGCTGGCTTTGCATCTTGCTCAGTTCAATTGGTTTTCTTCATTCCACAGGGACAATAGCAGAGCTTAGAGAGAAGAAGAATGTCACATGCAGCATCTCTTCGGTAACTGCCAGCTGTGTCTCTAGCCCACCCTCCCCCGCTCCTGCTCCCTGACTGCTAAGGAAAGTTCCACCAATCCCATCTAGACTGTTGAGCTCAGTCATGGGCAGGCAGGGAAAGACAGGCCCTGGAAGAATTGTTTGGTTCGCCATCCTGTCACCTGTGCTGATGGTGCCTGGTTTGGCCTTATATCCTGTATCACAGTGAGTGGGATCTGACCTTAGTTCCTGCACTGGAACAGGGCCCACTTCCTTTATTTTGTAGGCTGGTTGTTTCTATTGCTACCCAGATCGGGACTGAAGGCCTCAGATGCCGAAACTAATATGCCATAGGTCTTGCATATCAGTCAGCGAGAACGAGCAGAAAACTATACTTCACCACTAGCTGCAGCAAGAGTCCCTGGCTGTGAATAGCTCATTTACCTATATTTCTGCATGTCTTCCTGAGACATATTGGCTTTACTACCTGGAGGGCATTTCTACCATCCACCCTGAACCATGAAGATAGTGAGTACTTGCAGACATCTCTCCACACGCCTGCTGACATACGGGAGATCTACAAGGCACACATCCTTCCTAGCAAGCGTTTCCTACAGAACTCCTTTCATTTGTTCAGTTCCTCCTTTTATGTCTTAGAGTCAAAGCACATTTGTTCTAAACGCATTCCCACAGCCACTCCCTTCTACTGAAATTGTTCTTCTGAAACATCTTTGTCCCAGAGCACATCACAGCTCTGTACCAACAGTATGAAGCAAACCATTGGCACTTTTATTTCAATACTGATTTTTCTCAAGAAGTTAATCATCATTAGACTTATTTAAAAGATATAATATCAGTTACACCTTTGTTTATAATTATACAAGATGGCTATTTCTGTTGGGAGCACCAGCACCTGTCTGTAGTCCCAGCACTTAAGAGGATGAGGGAGGAGGAAGCTAGGACTTCAGGTCCAGTCTGTGCTACATAGCAAATCCAAAGCTACAAGACATAAATAGACTAACAAAACCCAGTGGATCTCCTCAAAGACATGGTTTTCATACAGACACACAGACACACACACACACACACACACACACACACACACACATTATAAACACATAGGAAGAAATATCAAGCTTACCATTTTCAATTTTGTTTCCCTTAACAACACGGTTAGCCTGGATTTGAAATAGTATATAACTAATAAACTATTTCAAGTTTTACCCAGAACAAATAAAAAGACATGGTTAAGCAGAAATTTAATGGATTTTTAAGTCAAAAATTTAATTATTTTACTATAATTCCTAGGATGATTTCTATCACTGAATATTTTTTAAAGCTATTTAGAATGTTTCTTCTTTCAAGAAACTTAGTACACATAAAAAAGAAACCGAGAATAGCTTGAGCCAAAATCTTATTACTTAGTTTAAAAGATGTTTATTTAAAGGAGGCAAAGCAGGTGGCTTACAAAAAGGCAAGATGAAAATAAATTAGTAAATGAAAATACTTGTTCCTATTCGCTCTGAACTGAAAGGTAATTAACTCACTGGACCTGCTCTCACGTGCCAGCAAGTGCCCATCTCCGCCTCCTTCCTCCCAGGATAGAGTGTGATGCTCATCTCTGCTACTGGATTTTAAACTAATTGCTTCACAGAACAAAACCAAGCACCACTACAGGTTAGCACATAAGAACAACTAGATAAAGGATAACTGCAAAGGGAGCTGCTTAATTTGTAATATTTTGAAGAGAATTTTAAAGTACTTTTTAAAAGATACTAAAAATAGAACATACCAAAAAAATACAATAAAACAAACTGAAAACAAGAAATTCAGCCAATAATTGGTGCTCCCTTTTAGAACATATAAAAAAGGGGTTTTGTTGTTTTTTTAATATACTAGTGAGTTGTTTGAAAAGCAGACTCTTGTGAAACAGTGGTTAAAACAAAATTTATCTGTGATCTCTTTCTCGCCAATGCTAGTGTACTCTAAAGGAATTACAGATGTTCATATAGGAACTTGGATGAGATGTACACCTGTGATCATCATGATGATTGCTTAAAGCCTCAGCATAGACAGTTAGTATGCCTTATTAAAATAGATCTGCCTAATCCTGAGCTACAGAAGAATGCTGCCCCTAAAACCAGCACAATGAATGCTAGAATCTGTTCTTATTCCTCAGATTGCCACTTAAAATGCTTAGAAAAGAAGCCTTTGAAACTGTCTTTATATACTGCATCACTAGAATATTTTCATGCTGAGAAATCTTCATCCTTAAAAATGTCAGTTATGGCTCAGCGGTTAAGCATTGCCTGATCTTCCAAAGGTCCTGAGTTCAATTCCCAGCAACCACATGGTGGATCAGAACCATCTGGAATGAGATCTGGTGCCCTCTTCTGGCCTGTAGGCATACAC
>LOEQ01002283.1:51479-64368 GCA_001685075.1 Bramus lutescens | reverse complement strand
GCAGGGAACCCTGACTGCTCTTTGGACTGGAAATGGAAGGGGAGGGGGAATGGGAAATGGGAGGAGGGGAGGAGGTGGAAATTTTTAATAAAAAAACCCAGAATATTGTATACATAATATATAAATATTTTTAAAAAGGTCAGTTTACTTTTTCAAAACAAGATTCATTCAGTGCAGTTCTGGAGAAACTGAGTGAAAAGACTGGGAGAAAGATTTCTGAAACAGAAACTCACATGTGCCTGTTTTCATGTCAAACTGGCTCAAAAGCCAGGTATGGCAGGGTATGTCAGTGCTCTCAGCTTTGCAAAGCACAGCAGGAGTTTAGGAATAGCTTGCTCTACACAGAAAGTAGCAGGCTACCTAGGAGTATCCATCTTAAAATCAAAAATAAATAAAATATAGTAGACCCAGAATTCAAATGTAAGAACGTGAAGTGCGAATGATGCCAACATATGAAGTACCTTAGCCTGGTACACATATTTCAAGACAAAGTTTGACTTGATATTTTTCATCCATGCATGCATTTAAATACAACAAACTTTACAAACACCCCATATGTAATGGAGTACTGAGCAGACCCTGCTCTTTTTCAGAGACATTTATAATCTTGAAAGTAGACATAATTATACTCAGCTGTACTTGGTAGCATGGTAAAGTTATGAAGAGGAAGGTACAGTCTGGAAGAAAACTGTTTGTCTGGAAAAAAAATCATCTAAGCTGAGACCTAAAGAAAGAACTGGTTGGTAGTCACGGTCAGAAGTTAAGTCAGAACAGTTATGCACTGCGAAGTAAAGGATGAGGAAGAGGGAAGGGGCACAGGAAATATTAGAAAGGTCTGTGTAGCTGAATGTAAGTGATGTGAAACTGCTGCATGAGGTGGCTTTAAGCTTGCTTTAGATGAATTCAGACAGTACTGGATTTCATTATGGCATTTTCATGGATATTCTTCCCTTTTCTTCCCTGTGACACCATCCCCACTTTACCCCGAATCCCTTTTACTGTCCCCTTCCCTACAATATCCGACATTTAATTTCATATCACATATATTTCATTAGCCCCAGCCATGCAGTAAGGTCTTTTATTTGCCTCTTATGGTTCCCCCTTTATATTTTCATGATCTTCTCATCAACAAGCAATAAATCAGAGTTTGTGGTTCCTATAACCCTTGTATTAATTTAGTGCAGTGCCTACCATATTATAAGTAAGATTTCTGTTTTCCAACTAAACAGACCTAAAAGGACATGGATTTTTCTTTCTTGTACAGGCGGAACTTATTCTGAGCACAAGGACAATAAAAGTTGGCTAGACTAAACCTGAGTTTATTATGTTGACTTTTTTTACTTAAATAAAATTTGTCATTTACAGAATAAATATACAAATTCTGAAACAGCATATGTTATCTTACACCAGGCAAGTACACCAAACTCCTCAAAGAAAGCTGACAGAAGTCAACTTCGTTCATATTTATTTTTGTTGATTCCTAATAGGTGCATGTAGTCTTGAATTAGAGTAGCCCAGAGTAAACTTTTTCATGCTAACATTAGCCACAGACAATGACACGAATCAAGGATGCTATTAGATTAAAGTGTTCATTGATTTGTAGAATCATTTAATCTGAGTAAGAATTTGAGTACTGAAAGATATAACTCATTTTTAAGATCAGGGTGTAATATATGGCACCAAGTCACAGCTGACCATTAAGTGAACATAGTTTTAAACATTTTTAAAAAGGAAGCCATAAAATAATCATTCTTTCACTCTAGAATCACAGATAGTAAGTTACTCAACTAAATCAAATTAGATGCTTTAACAAAATCAAATTTAAGGCAAAAGAATTAGTGAGTATAAAAAGCATTTTTACTTAATAAAAGGAATAATTCATGAGCAATAATAATCTTTTGTGCATGAAAGAGCATAACCGCAAAACTGACAAAACTACAAAGAAACTAATAAGTTCAAAATCACAGTGAAAGATTCAGGGACCTCCTAGAAACTGATAGATTAAGTAAACTAAGAAAGATTTATAATAAAAACAGACAAGTTAGATGTAACAGACACATAAAAACAGCATTCCCATAAGCAGAAAATGCACATATTTTTCCAGGATTCTTCCTCTTTAGACTTGGCACTTGCCAAGCAAATGGCATGGAATACAAGAAGCTATTCTTCAGTATTTGATAAATAGAAAGAAAAATAATTATTTGACACTCTAAAGTAATAATTGGTAGAAACACAGCTAGGAGTAAAGCCATCCATACAGTGTTCTTCCCACCTCTTCAGTAGCACTGAAGTAGATTGTAAACAGAATCACCTCTGAATGGAATAAACATCACTTAGGTTAAAAAGGTAATGGTTATTAAGTAGTAGTGATATCGCTGACTCAGTAAAAATAGCATGTTCTTTATATATTTGCAGCCACTTGGGTACTTATGCATAAGTAGAGGCACTGTCACCTATCTTCCACCTGTTAAGAGCAGGCACAACCCTCTCCAAATACACAAGAGAACAATGGTCCACTGAAACTGCAGGCAACTTGGAAGAAAACTTGTAAGAGCTGTGAACACAGCAGGGAAAAAGCAGTCGAACTGAATTAATTTCATGGAAAACAGTTTTAGTTAAGCTAATCTTGAAGAAAAAACTTACATGTTATCAAGAAGTATTAGTTATTATTATTACCATTTTTATAACAAGTTTAGTTGATAAATAATCAGGTATTTCAGAGGTCAGTGACATATCACAACTGAAGTATGTCTTGTCTGGAAGAACAGAGGTGGATTAATAAATACCTTTGACATTTTTTTCATCCTTACTACAACAATCAAGGTTTCCATTATCCTTTCTATAAAATTCATTTAAGCAGCCCTGCTTCTCTATCTCTCTGGACCTCTACTATTTCTTTCCCAATGTACTCATATTTTTAGGTTCCTGATATTTATTTATAAGTACAAATGTGTCTATGCAATTTTTTCAAATGACTTTAAAACAAATGATGCCATCTTATTTCCTAGAGGTTAATAACAGATAATTCAGAATGGTGTAGGGACCCATTATTATGAAGTTTTCTTCCATCTTGAGTATTATTAGTATTATTAGTAGAGTAGACATGGCTAATGGAAGAATGTAAGTCTGACGGTTTCCATTACAGAAATGCAAGGAGAAAAACACTAAAGAGGCAACAAAACAAAAACAAAAGACAGAGCAGACTATCTAAGAACTATGGGACAACTACAAAAAGTATAATATATGTGGAGTAGTAAAATATTAAGACAGAGAGAAGCACCAAACACTGAAAATTTCTCTTAATTAATGTCAGATATCAAACCCCAAAACTAGGAAACACAGAACACCAACCATTATACTAACAAAAATATATCATGCTTAAATTGTAGAAAATAAAGGATAAAAAACATGCCGCAAGAAGTCAAACATCCTCCAGTTCTCCCAGACCCAGTCCTCAGGCTTGTCCCTTGTGCTGGAACAAGACACAGGTGCAGCTTCCCTTCCCACATCCATGTCTCCTGTGAACCCCATCATGGTCTTCCTCTCAATAACTGTCATTGGGTCCCAGTGGCCTCAGTCCCTGCACAACCACCTGTCAGAAGGCAAGGTAGCTTACCCACAGAACTTCTCTACGCTCTGTTCTCCTAGACCCAATCCCACTCTCCTTATGCTGCAACAGATACAAGCAGCTGGCTGCCTTGTTTCACTCCTGCTCACATATCCTGTGGATCCCATAGAGCATCCCCTCCTGACCTCCCTTCCCCCACCTGTCCCTGCATTCCAGCCTCCAACACCAGCAGGCCTTCCCTGTAAACAATGGAGCCTAGGAAGCCAATTTAAAAAAGCCACACACAACTATCACACACTGAAAATTAGAAAAGAAAACAGAACCCAAGGAACACCCACCCAACAAAGACAAACACAGAAATGGGAACCTAGACCTATCATTACCCCAAATACTGATGCCTAGATGGCAACTCGAGAACAGAATCAATAGCAAGGACAATATGTATCCACTAGAGCTCAGCTATCCTACCATAGCAGGCCCTCAATATTCCAACATAGCTGATGCATAAGAGAAAAACTTTAAAACCACATATATGAAAATGAGAACGGTTCTTAAAGTAGATACGAATAAATATCTAAAAGGAAGCCAATAAAAAAAAAACAGTTGAAGCAAACAAACCAAACTGTTCAAGACTTGAAAATGGAAACAGAAGCAATAAAGAAAACACAAACTGAGGAAATTCTGTGTTGTGGAATATAATTTTAACTAGGCAAAGATGTGTTACATTTGCTTATGCTGCAGAATATTACTTTAACTGTGTAAAGGTGTTACATATGTTTATGATATATTTGTTTAATGATGTAAAGATGTGTGTTTAATCATGTAAACATGTTTCACCTTGCTCACCTAAGGAATCTGATTGGTCTAATAAAGAGCTGAACAGCCAATAGCTAGGCAGAGAAAGCATAGGCAGGGCTGGCAGGCAGAGAGAATAAATATAAGGAAGATTCTGGAACCGAACAAAAGGAGACAAGAATGAGGGAGAAAGAGGGGACACGCCAAGCCAGGCAGCCACTAGCTAGCCAGAAACAAGAACAGTGAAAATAAGATAGACAGAAGGGGAAAAAAGTAAAAAGCCCTGAGACAGAAGGCAGATAACGAGAAAAAGGTTAATTAAAGTTAAAAGAGATAGTCAGAAACAAACCTAAACCAGGCTGAGCACTCACAGCTAATAAGAAGTCTCCCTGTCATGATTTGCGAGATGGTTGGTGGAACGCCTGTTACAATTCTGGAAATGAAAAATTTAGGAATTCTAATAGGAACTACAAAGGCAAGCTTCATCAACAGAATATGAGATGGAGGAGAATCTTAGGCATTGAAGATATATTAGAAGAAATGGATATATCAGCCAAAAAATTAAATTTAAAAATTCCTTAAGTAAAACATCCAGGCTGACAGAAGGCTTTTGAGACATAGTTTTGGTTGACCTACTACTCCCTCCTTTTCCCAAAGCCTGTCTCCATTTAATCCTTTAGCCATGCCTCTTTCATTTCACATATAGTCCACTGTCCTCCCAATTAGCTTATTAAATTGGGTTTGTCTTAATTAGGCTTCTATTACTATAAAAATACACCTCCAAAAGTGACTTGTGTTCCATCATTCAGAAAAGTCAGGAGAGAAACAAAGTAGAAACCTGGAGACAGGAACTGAGGCCATGGGTGTGCTGCTTCCAGGCCCGCCTCTCATGCTCACTCAGTCTGCTTTCTTCAACACCCCAGGACCAGAGCCTGCACATCAGTTATTAGTCAAGAAAATGCCCCCATATACTTAACTACATGCCAGTCTGGTGGAGGCCGTCTCCCTATGAAGTCTCCTCCATGGCTTGTGTCAAGTTGACAAAACAATAACAAAGACCAAAACCTAAGCGGGTCAGGTTTCAAAACAGTAGACTTCCATGTGTCTTTCACACCCCTTCATTTGGGTTTACCCTCCTCTCTCCGCTGTAACTCCTCCCGGCTCTCTGCTTCCGCTGGGCCTGTGATCTGCTGGCCCTCTTCCCTTAAACATCCCCCACACCCCAGCCCTTCTCTCATTTGTTTCTTTGGGCAGAAGGAGTATATTAGATTTTTAACTGAAAACATTTTTATCCCTTTCTTAATTTATGATTTACACACACTTTGCATGTGTGTGTATATGCACCTGTGAAGACAGAGGTCAGAAGAGCACATTAAATCCCTGGGAGCTGAAGTTGTAGACATTTGTAGGCTGCCCGTGTATGTGCTGGGATCCAGCCCTAGGCCTTTGGGAGCAGCAAACAGTCCTACTGCCTCCTCCCCCAAACCATCTCTCTGGTGTCACAGTTGTCTTTGTCAAGAACTTGAAAATGATACTATAATCTCTGGATATTTCTTCATTTTCCTTGTTTCATTTTAACAGATTTGTTTGAAGCAGATTTAGCCAGTTCACAGAGACATTCACAATGCTAAGAGATTTCCCATATACCTTCTGATTACATACACACTGTCACCTGGATTATCCACAATCTACCTTCCCACCACATCTTACAGTGTGTGAATCTACATAGAACACCATTTTCAACCAAAGGCCATATCTTACATATGGTAGACCTTTGGAGATGTAAAAATTCTGTTTGGGGCAAGTGTATAGTAATATGTATTATCCATTGTAGTATACAGAGTAGTTTCTCTGTCACTCTACCACAAACCAATGGGAAACTCCCCCGCACCAGGCTAGCTTTTATTGTGCCAAGATGTGCTACAGGCTGTAGGACAAGACAAGTGGGGTTACCCAGCACTGAACTCAGCATGCTACAATATTGTGCCAAGCTATATGTGCCCACCTGTCAATTGTGGCATGACTACATCTGAGGGTTGCTTCACAGGAGGAAATGTCTTGTCTAATACTGTAATCCTGGTCAAAAGACCCTTGCTGGGGAGGTCACAGGCACTATGGCTGAAGATGGTCATACTCCCAAACTGCCTTTTAAATGTTTATGTTTGATGATCCTAAACAAGAGCTACTTTCAACCTTGGTCATAGAAGTTTCATTTTGCAATTGGTAGCAGTCAATAGAGATAGTCTTGAAAACTTTAAATTTACAAATATTTCAAATGATCCTGTTCTTCTTTCCTAGCTAGCTCGGGTATCACAGCTATACCATTGAAACTGACATTTTAGTGTCGGTTCTGTGCTGATAAGTGGTACTTGACTTCCTGCCTTTAGCTTTCTCTTTATCATCAGTCAGTCTTTCTGCTCTGATAATGTCATATCTATGCAGTGATCATGTCACTAATATATTCAAATATCTTCTTCAAGGCTCACTTTTCTAAATTAATTCTAGTTTCTTAATCCTAAAAGAATTCACTATGTACTCTGAATCTGGGTAGGGTTTGGGATTTTAGTTCCATTGCCTTTTTGTATGCATCTTTTATCTTGCTACCATTTTGTTGTTGTTGTTGTTGTTTATATGGATCTAATTCCCAGGCCCAAACTATAAATCATTTGCAAAGAACAGTGCATACCTCAATACCTTCTTATCAATGGTATTTGGTAGTACATATACAAAGACATATACAAAGAAAAAAAAGTTACTTACTTGCCTAAAACTGCATCAATTAAATACTTGTTAAGTTTTACTTATGTGTTTTACTGATCATTTATTTAAGATATTTCGTATACTATAGTTGACATGTACTTAATGCATTTATGCACTAATATACACCTATCAAACTATCACTACCAACACTCTACTTACTGCTCATTTATTAACTGCCTGCTAATATAAAACTATAATTTTTAAAAGTACAGTAATTACTCTCTCTCTTCTCTCTCTCTCTCTGTGTGCTATATGTGAATGTATGTATAGAAGGGAGGGGAGTTTAAATACAGTTAAAATGTGGAAATGCCCCTAAGAGACACCACATACTGACAAATATAATGTCCAGTGGCAGGAATGGGTTATCCTTTTTAGAGTTGTTGCCAGTGAGGTTCCACAGATGCCTGAAATATTATAAGCCACTGCCAATGCTCTTGATTTACCTCTAGAACTCGATGTTAAGACCCTATTGCAGAAAATACCATAGAACATGGAGACATCAAGCTGGTATCATACTGGATGCTTCACCCTTATTAGTTAGCTTTCATAGTGTTAGAATGGCTATGGCCGTGGTGGAATGAGAAAAGTACTCATCACTCTTACACAGCTGTTAGCAACAATAAACACAATGTCCTAGGAATAGCCAATCACTCTCTGATTAAATTTAAGGCTCAATCCCCAAGATGAAACCCACAGCCAGAACAGTTATCAGAACTAAGAACCTGTGGCTAGACAGGTCATAGGTCCTGGGGGAAGAGACTACTACTATTACTTTGCTAAATGATATAGTATTGAATCAACTCCCAATGACTTATTTTTATATCCATACCATAACATGGGTTAGTACATCTCTCAAACCTCATCAGAGACACTCTATTTGCAGTAAAAAGCAATTAACACAGGGAATGACATTGGTCAAAGCATAGAGAATAAGAGTGTGAAGTGAAAAGTGCTAAACAGGAAAACTATCACAAATCTCTTCTCAAAACTCAGGAATGGTTCTGGAAGGGGGGGTGGAAAGACGGTTAAGACCAGAATCAGTGGATGACTACACAAAAGCCTTGGTTTGGACACAATAGAACAGTCACACGTCAACCCACAGTAGTGCACAAGACTTGTGCAAGCCCAAGGAAGACAATAACCAAAGCAGGGAGGGGGGAGGTGGACATGGAATCCTACTCCTAGCTGAGGACTCCTGGCCGTACACAGCTGCTAGGAGAGAGTCAGTCAGTTTCTTTAAGGGTGTGACTCTACTGGGTTCTAAGGCTCACTGCTTTCCAATGGATGGCTCCACACCTAGAAATATGGGCAGCACAAACTCTCCTTAATGAGGACACAAAGATGGAGGTGACGGAAACTCAATATGGAAAGAGTAAGGGGAAGATAATATGATCAAAATAAATAGTATGAAACGCTCACTTAATTTTTAAAAAGTTCCATTAAAGTGTTTAAGCACCACAATCTCACAGTAAGTGGGTTTTGGAGATGTCCATTTTCTCCTCTGTGATGTTTTCCTAACTGAAACTCTTCTTCGGGAAGGACACTTTGTCTTCTCTCATATCTCATCTCATAGTCTGATATTTCCAGATTCACAGTTCAAATGACTAAAACAATGATTATATATATATATATATATATTCCTTCTTGCTGATGAACTGAATTTCAAGGTAAAATGAGCTTTTACCTATGTTACTATAAAAACATTAATATTTAATATCTTTATAATCTCAAATCTGATGGCATTTGGTAAGCAAACCCATACTTTTAAAACTATTTGTGTGCTCAATATTCTCTGTTAATAACCTTGCTTAATTTTTCTTATGTCTATGCATTGACTTTTCTAATCTGCGACTTCCCTCAGAATTACCATAGCCTTCTTACCTAACTGAATCTCAGCCCAGGCCTTAGGCCTACTTCACAGAAGTGGACCAAAGTGCATGGTAAAATATAAGAATAAGTGATCCAATGATTTACCAAATGAATTTTATTAAGAAAAATAAAAACATTATATAAAATGTTTAAAGAGGAGCTTTAAAAAATCCCTCTCATTCATTCTTTTTAGTTTCATTTTGCACAAATTACATAAAAATCTCAAAAACAATCCTTGGCTTTAACTCCGTGGAACAGAATATTTCAATTCTTTAACAGATGCTGTAATGTGAACAAAATTTTTAAATTTAGGCATGTAGCTATAATTTCAGGATTTGGTTCCTTACTTATATTCTATAGAGGTATAGACCTGAGTTTATCAGGTTCATTCAGAACACCTGCAACACTAGCACTATAATTTGCTATAAAACAAACTCATCATAGACAAGGGAAAGCATAGTGCACACTATGAGTGCTCCATTTCTATCTTTTAACATTTTGGAACTGATTGTTAAAAGGAACACACATCAAGATCTTTCAAAATCCCTAAAATGCTTAACTAGGGGTGCTATAAACATTTGTGATCGCATTCACACCCCTTCTCCAGCGACATTCCCTGGAGATTAGGGGGAAGTCCAGGTTACTCTGTTGTTTTCTTACATGACAGCAAGTGGCAGAATAGAAATGCAGATTTGGATGATTTAAGTTTTAACTTAGCCTATGACTCAATCAGTTATAGTTTTAATAATTATAAAGACCATGAATATAGAAAATCAATTCATAACTGATAAATTTTCTTCATGCATTTGGACAACTATCTATTAAATACAACATGTAGTTTATCTCTATCTGAAAGGGTGAGATTAAATATAGACCACAGCTACTGAGGGAGGGTACAGACAGCCAGGAAGACACAAGACTGTAGTAATTCAAGAGCCCGTGAGGATAATGAGACGGCACAACTACTGGGCATCACAGGGGATAGTGAGTTCTCCTTCTAGCCCGTTGTCTGACAGTTTGTCTTCCGCAGTCTGCTATTAAAAGGTTCCAAGCAGCCCTGACGAAATGTACATGTGATTCATATTCCTTCACTCGCTACTCTTGTCTCTGTAATTGCCTTTCCCAGTCCATTTTCTTTTAGACAGCTAGAATATTTACATGGATCACAGAGGATGAGAAATCATTCCTAAAAATGAAACAATTCTCCCAGAAAAGGAATTTATTTTAAACGGAAAGGAAAGAGGGAGAGGACTTTCCAGAAACTGGATGTATTTTTCCTCCCTTCATACAGAACAGAATTTAAAATGTTGTTATGAAGATGGTCCAAACATCTGATCTCTGATGAATAGAGTGTTGGTAAGCTAACACTTGTGGTACTTAATCCTGTAGATTATAACATTTTTATCTTTCAAAATTTTAAAATGGCCTCGGAAGGCTCCACTTTATCAGCCCTGAGAACTGTTTATGATTTTAAATCCATTTCTGTGGAGCTTTTCCATGGCATCCAAATTTTACATTTCATTTTTTAATATACAAACATTTTTTTACCGTTTTTCAATCACCTAAGCATGATTTTGATGCATTCCTACTGACAATCCCCCCACTCACTTCCTGCTAACCCTCCTTCAAACTTCTGACTTGAATATTTTCTTTACTCGAAACCTCAATAAACAGAACTGAACTTCAAGATATGCCCGTAATCATAGCACTTGAGAAACTGAAGCAGGAAAACCACGAGTTCAAGTCCACCCTGGGCTATGTGCTGAGACTCTGTGCCCATAACCCAAATAGATTGTCAACAAATACTATCACTCATGTAAACTTACAGTTATAGAAATTAATAATGAAAATGTGGTATGTTTACACAAAGGAATAATATTCAAATATTAATAAAAATGAAATTATAGAGCTGAGTGGTGGTGGTGCACACCTTTAAGCCCAGTACTTAGGAGACAGAGGGAGGAGGATCTTTGTGAGTTCAAACCCAGCCTGTTCAACAGAATGAATTCCAGAATGGCCAAGGCTGCACAAAGAAAGCCTGTCTCAAAAACAAGGAATACAGAAAGAGAGGAGGGAGAGGAGGGAGGGATGGAGGGAGGANGAGGGAAAGAAAAATGAAACAATGAAAACTACAGGTAAATGGACAGACCTGGACACAGTCCTGAGTGAGAAGACACAGACCCAGAGACAAAAATTGTCTCATCTGTGAATATTATCTTTGAATCTTCAGGTATGTGTGTTTCATCTGGAACACCCTTAGGTATCTTTACATCTGTCAACCCTTATCCAGGCTTCTATTTGCAGTAAATGGTGATTAACTCAGAGACTCAAACCTGGCCAAGGTGCAGAGAATAAGAGACTATGGCCATACACGCCATATCCTTCCCAAGGTGCAGATCATTAATGAGAGGATGGAAAGAATGGATGACGACAGAGACATCTTCATGTAGCTGCACATAGGAAATCACAGTGGTGGCAATAAGGCATAAGACCTGTGCAAATCAAGCCAGACGAAACCCCAGAACGGGAAGAGGAGGTGCGACTCAACCCTAGCTATGGAGAAACTGGCAACTGTTAGCTACTAAAAAAGAATACCTTTCTTCATGTTCCAGTGGAAGACCACATACCTGTGAATATTTTGGGCAGCACTTATTGGCCATGCAAGGTTTTGGTTTTTTGTTTGTTTGTTTGTTTTGGTTTGTTTTATTTTTGTCTTTTTTTAAGGATATAAAGTCAGGTGGATAAGGAAGAGAGTGTAGATCTGGAAAGAGTTGAGATGGGCTGACTATGTTCAAGCTGGGTTACATAGAACTTAAAACCCTCCAAGCACTAACTGAAAGAAGAGAAAAAGGAAATAAAACTGTGAAGAAAGTTAAAGAAATGGCTATTTTCCTGTTGTTGAATGAAAAACAATGAACATTATCTTGTTTCAATTACTTAGAAATGCCGTGGTTGGAACACCGTCATGAATGCTCCCCATGTACCTGCAGAGTAGCAGAGGGAATGAGATGACAGTGTTTGTGTTTTAGCCAAACCTTTTACAATGACTTAATGTTTGCATAATTTGCTTCCTGATTTTCCTCTTTGTTCCTTCTGAGAACCCTTTCCTGCCTTTCCTCCCTCTGCCTTTCATTCATGACTCCTTCTTTCCAACAACTGGTTTTTGGCCAAGACCACAATTTCAATAAAAAATAAAAGCTGCATTAGTCAGGAAGGAAGCTAACAAGCTTCCTCCCCTCAACTGTCATTAGAGGCTTCCTGAATAAAGAAGAAACACATTAATTAAAATTTTTTAAAAGGGTGCTGGTATAGGCAACAAAAACAGTTTTCGCATTTATTACAATTATAGCCAACCTGAAGAGTAATAAGATCTGGGTGAGACTTATGACATCCTACACATCTGTGGACACCAAGGTGTGTGCTCAACACCATAGAGTGGTGCAGGGCACTGTTAAACAGTGACTTCTACCACCTCCTTCGAAAATAATTTCATGACATAGCAGATTCAACATATTTCATTAACAAGACATTTCTTGTAGATATATTTTCCTGAAGGTTTATTAAATTCAAATTACTCCATTATCTATAATCAGTGGAAAGGATAAAATTTTTTCCTCCCACATCTATGTATATAGGTATAATTTAAATATATGATTATATTTATTTAGTACTGTATAATTATTTATATGTGTCATTGACACACACTCAAATTTCATATTTTGTATCCATAACAATATGTATACAGCTCATACATTCTGTTTTGAGGCTCATTCTTTACTGATTTAATTCTTTTTTATATATAAAATTCCCTCCTTGTAACATGAAAGGGCCTGCTTGTTGGGGTTTCCATCCCGCCTGGTACCCCACAGCCGGCAAGCCCCAAAGAAAATCACACAG
>LOEQ01002283.1:36548-49700 GCA_001685075.1 Bramus lutescens | reverse complement strand
GTTTTGCAGCTAAAGCTGAGTCAGGAAGCCTCTCTTAGATGAGAGCACTTGCCTGTAGCGAGCAGAGCGCACCCGAGAGAGTGCTGCTACCAAGAAACCATGCGTAATGCTGTTATTTTGTTTTAGAATTACTTCCCAAGCTGTCTCAGGCTTTATGTGGATGCAGTTGTCCACACGTTGGTGCCCAGACCACTGAAGCAACAAGTGAGCTACCCTGCTGAGAAAGGTACCGAGCTACGTGGCTAACATAGATAAGAATAATGGGTTAATATAAGTGATAAGAGCTAATAAGTAACCTGAACTAATGGGCCAATCAGTTTTATAACTTTCGGAGATCTCTGTGTGATCTTCTTTGGGGCTTGCTGGCTATGGGGTACCAGGTGGGACAGAAACCCCAACAAGCAGGCCTTCATGTTACACCTCCTAACTATATTTAAACTAGCAAATTATGTCTATTTAACTTGTATTCAAAGGACAAATGAAATAAGGTTTTATTTATTTTTATTTTGTACGAAAGCTTATAGGCAAGCTAGTAGTTTGAATATCAAGCTTCAATCTTGAGACTGCTCTTAACAACGGATTTTGTATTATCTGGATAAAAAAGAACATTCATACTAATTTAAATAAAATGTATTAACTTAGATGAAATTTGGTAAAAATTTGTTTCTTTTATTTTTCAAGAATTCCTAATATAGTATAGCCACTGAAATAAACTCAATGCTTATCAAGATCCATTAAACTTTATAGGAAGCATCTGGATAATACTATAGTACAGATGTTGAAATAGACTTCCACACTAAACCTACTTTAAATTTCATCTGGCTAATAACAGTTCTCCATTGAGGAGATTATTTTCTCTAATTTCCAACTTATTTTGTACAAATAAAATCTCTTTGCCTTTCTTTAGGGCATGGGAATAACTGCTAACAGAACAAAGCCCTCCACATCTACATTATAGACTTTACTTATAGCAAAATAACTGCAATTTTCACTTCTAAATCAACCATTAACACGAAGCATTAGATTAAAAAATTAAAAACCGTTCCCCAAACTAAAATTTGATATTTGTATCTTTGTAAATAGAGAACATTTCTAAGTGTTCTTAAATGTAATGCATAATTGGTTAATTGCATAGCTCATTTTTGGTGGAAAATGTGTTCAAAGAGCAGGCACATGGTAGACCCAGTGTTGGTTAAAGATGAAGAACTGAAGGCCTGAAAATGTTCTTAGTGAGAATAGTGAGCATCTAATACACAAATATTATCTACCTCTTTTGTAACCAATAAGTATTTGTCTTAAAAAGTCTTGCAGTGGTTTGACCTGGTTGACCTGGTCAGTTCTCTTCACGCTATGATTGGCTTTTCCTTGATGGTCCTATCCTGGTTAAGTGTTAGTTGATTTTATCAATAACACATGATTAACCATATGAAACAAAAATGTAAAAACAAGTGGAAAATAAAACATGAACTAAATATTCCAAACTACTGCTAAAATCTTCATATAATTTTTAAAATGAATATTAGATTAACATACAATTTAGTTATTTTTTTCATTTAGCAATAGACACTAAATATCTCTACTTCTCTATTCTCGTCATTTCTTTTTCTCAAAGGCTTTTACTCAAAGTCTTCTCCCAAAGGTTTTATAGCTTATTACTGTAAACAGGAACAAATATCTTCCATTCTTTTTTCTGTATACTTTATAGTTTTCTGCACTCTTCTGTAAGTGATGCATCTTATATTTCAATAAGGGTATATAGGTAGGTTATCTTCTTAAATATCTGATGGCTGGGGAGCTCAAGATCAAGGTCCTAGTACGTGTAGTGAGTGATGAGGTCTCTGTTCTTGGTTTCCAGTGCGTATTTTCTCATCCCACATATACATGGCAGGCAGAACACACAGAGTTCCCTTCCTCCTTTTTTTAAAAAAAATAAGCAATTAACCCTACCATGAAGCTTCTATGGTCATAGTCTGTCTAATCCCCATTACCAGCAAAAAGCCCCACATTCAAATACCATCACACTAGGGTTAAGACTTCAATTTCAGGATTATGTATTTAGTCCACAACCCTCTACTAAGTTCATAATTAGTCGATTCAGATTTAGTATTCTCAAGCCTGGAGAAAAAGATGCTATTTGCATAAACATGAACACTCATATACACATGCTGTCAAAATGCAAAATGTTGCATGTTTAAGCCAAATTAGTAACAAGAATTCTCTAAGACTGGTCTGCCCTTTCCATAATTCACACGGCTTTCTAAACCCCAGTGTACTTTTACTAAGGCACCACCTGCAACATTTCAGTAGAAAACCTTGCTTCAACTTGGCCTTTGCTTTAGGTGTTTTCCACAATACTTTTCTGCCTCTTTGACAAAGGATCAAGACCAAACTAGTGGCCAAAAAAGTATTTATACAGTAGAGTGGTGGTACAATCTCTACTTCTCTATCTCCTATCTCTCTGAATACACACAAACACACACACACACACACACACAGTCAAATACACACAAACATACATGCATATGGTCAAATACACACACACACACACACACACATTTATGGTCAAAATGAGACATATGGACCCAAAACAGGGCTGTAACAGCTCCAGCTATGGGAGAATATGCGACAAGTGTCAGTTTTCTTGAAGATGTTTACAAGACGTGTAACAAACAATGGAAATTAATTTTTCCCTTGAATTGTGCACTTCTGAACTTCAAAATTAATCTGCCTTACCAAATATCACAAGCACATTTCTAAAATCATTATTTGTTTTAATAAATATTAGTGTAGGAATAATTCTCCCCTTTAAGTTCATGCAAATGTGTCAATGTTCTCAGATAACGTCATGAGTCAAAATCTTAAGGTAAACCTCAAAAGACTGTTAAAATTGTTAGCCAAAGTAATCTATTCTTTGTATAGCATGTATAGCATGTTGCTATAGCTTAGCCAAACCCAGAAGCTTTTGGTAAAAAAGCAAAACAAACATTCAATTATTTAGAAATGCATTAAAAACACAAACCACATATACAGCATAATTGTAACAATTATCAACTTAAAAAGAGTATTTCCCTTGAAAACTAAAATGTTAAGAAATATTATTAAGTAAAAATATGATGTGCCATGGTGAACAAAGCGTACTTCAGATGAGAAAAGAAATCACAATGCTTTAAGAGTCACAGTGGGATTTTTAAAAAAGATGTTAAATTTTCAAATGCATGAGTAATTTTCATGTGTCTTAAAACATCAACTCCTCCCTCAAATCAACCCTCAGAAACTGTTTAGTTCATTGCTCTCATCTCTCCTTAGAAAGAAGCGGAGCAATGGCTATGATGCTCTATACAGCAAGCATGTGAGGAGGGCAGTATGGGGGCTGAACTCTTCCTGCCAGAACAAAGGAAAAATCTTTGGGAGAGCCTCAGAACCGATCTTAGGGAAACTACGTGCTACAGAAAGCAGGTAGTAGCAAAGGTATCCCAGGTAGGGTAGAAAGTCACCACGGGGAACTACCCTTCCCTCCCTCCCTCTCATTTCCCTTATTCTTTTCATACTCTACCCAAAGAGAAACAGAACTAAAAGCCTAGAATAATTCCTCTCAGATTCCATAAAGGACACCTTTTAACAGACTTGGCTATCAAAATTATGTTTCATAAGTTGCTTTCGTTAAGCATTCCAGTAGGTAATAATTTTCTAGCCTCTTTTACAGTATAACATATACATATGTTTAAGGAATATGCTATATGGTATGTGCATACCTTGTGAAGTAATAAGCACTATAAAGTAATTATTATAGCCACTCTAAGCCACAAAGCTGCCTATTTTGGATATGACAGTATCAGGGGACTACTTTGTGTGGATTTCCATACAGAGCACTGTATTAACAGCTGTACTCCTGTGTAAGGAAGGATGGTCTACTAAGCACAACTACAGTTGGTACAAGGAAAAAAGTCCTTGACTGTTCATCATAATGCTAACAGAGAGCAAACCAACATTGTTATGATTTCATGCTCCTCAAGCTATTGAAAGGAGATGGGAGACTCTGTTTAAACAAACAATGTGGGACTAGTTAGATAATCTTATGTCAAAACTATAAAACAAGATAAATCTTCATCAGAATCTTACACCATGTAAAAACTCAATATATAACAGAGCAAAATTTAAAAATAGATCATAAAACTCCTAAAAGAGAATATAGAAAGAGTAATCACTGGCCTTGTTCATTGAATGACGCCATAACTAACACAGCACAGACATCCATAGGATACACAGATGACAAAATGGATAGAACAATGTCCAGAAAGAACTCCGTGTAAACACTGTCATATGACATCAGCAAATGCACAAGAATATTCAATATCCTTATATATATGTGTGGATATAAGAACATCCACAAACCATGTTAAAAGAGTGGAGATTCAAATGCAGAAGACGGGACAATGGTAAGATGGCTTGGGGGTAAAAGCACTTGCCATAGAATCCTGAAGACCTGAGTTCTATGGAAAGATCGTATGTTGTCTCACGGTGGAAGGACAGAACTAACTCCTCAAAGAAAGCTATCATCTGACCTCCACAGTGCCATGGCACACGTTTGCACCCACAGACATACATCACACAATACACACACACATAGAAGGGGGAGAGCAGGGGAAAAGATTGGATTCAATATTTAAACATAAAACCTGAAACTGTAAAACTACTAGAAGCACATGGACAGTGGTCACAACACTGGTCATCATTCATTTCATAGGTGCAACACAGAAAATACAGAAAACAAAAGCAAACTACATGAACAGTACTATACTAAACAAACAAAAGAAAAAAATTAAGAATGCAATCAGCAGAATGAAAAAGGCAACCACTGAATGTAAGGATATGGATACATACACACACACACACACACACACACACATATGAATCAATCTCCAAACTCTGGATGGGCAACCTTCCACTAAGTAGCACATATGAATAATCCAACTAAATTTGGTTGAGAGACATGAGTAGGCATTTCTCCAATGAATAAATCAAAATGCCCAGTAGGTATATGAACATCTTCTTAAATTTAACTCCATCCTGAACAAAAAGCTCATCTCCATTCTCATAACATGTATGTGTACTTCTACTGTAGATTTATTGAGTCATATTACAGGTTTGTGTGTCTTTGTCTAGACCATAAACTCATCAAGAAAGAACCAGCAACATTCTTGATGCCCTCAACACCTGCTATGGTTGGAATATGCTTTCTAAAAGATCATGCTAAAAGTTCAATCCTCAGTTTCCTATGAAAATGGCATTTGGAGTGAGATAGTTGACAAGTATTCAGAATTAGAAGGGGTAGAGAGAGAGGTGGGGCCCATGGTGGCAGCTCATAATTAGAAGAACAGAAAGAGACTTAATATAGCACATGTCCTGTCTCACCATGTGATGTCCTATACCATGCCATGGTACATGAAGGCCCTCACCAGATGCTCAGCGCATGCAGGCACTATCCCATTGGTTTACCAATTTCTGAGGCTACAAGTGGGAATAAACTTATTTTCTTAATAAAGTACTCAGTGTCAAACATTTTGTTACAGTAACCCAAACTACAGAATGATAGCACCTAAAATCGTATGCAAGTGACAGCAGACACTTGAAATTAAGATTAGAAAAAGACATTATAAATCAGAGTGAGTGGGTGTGTCTTAAATTTCTAGCTTCTCGTATATTTAGGAAAGTTTCTACCTATTATACTCAATATCTTTCTTAATCTGGTTACAAAGAAAGGCTGAACTTCTATTCATATAATAGTTCAATTCAGAATAATATTTCATTTTCATTGATCACTTAGTAGAAAAGAAATCAAAGGAGAAAATAAAAGTCCTGAAGGCAGCCATGGTAAAGAAAATGTCTTGATCTCATAATATATGTATACAAGTGACAATTAGTACCCGTGGGCAAGTCTTGTGGTCTGTGGTAAGGACACCCTCTAATCCATCTAGCTCTACCTCAGACTCTGATGAATAACTGTGCTAAATAACACTGATTATTATGATACCAATAGAGTATACATATAACATTCATATTCTAAACTCAATTCTTGAGGAAAAAGGTAATTTATTGCATCCTGTAATTTACTCAGGAGATATACGTCACTCTTCAGATGGAGGAGTAGATGAAGTAATGTAGTTGCTTATTTACAAACATAACTACCAGTGCAAAAATGATATCAATTTCCAAAAGTCAACCATTTCTACATGTATAATTATAAATATTCAAAACATTTGCTTTATTTAAGATAATCTTAGCTATACAGTGAGTTTGAGACCAGTTTGGGACAGTCAAATCATTTTTTATATACATGTGACAAGCAAAAGGCTTTCTTCAGGAATAAGAAACCCACATTTGTCCTGTGTAAACATCACAAGAGACAGAGTTTAGAAGAGTGTGAAAGTGAGAGTTGGATACATAATCATATGGATGAACATACCACACACAAATTTATATGAAAACAATGCTGAGGATGAGGGAAAGGGGGAGGAATGGGCAGGGCACAGAGGTGGGAGGATCATCTGAAGTCTTCCTAAGTCCTAAAGTCTCTTGAGACGACAGGCTAAGGGATGTACTTGGATTCAGGAGAAAAATAAAATGGTGCAAGAGCACCAGGCATTTTTAATATATGTGTAATGAATTTTCTGAGATAAGAAGGTGGGTGCATTTTCAAACTTTCATTTTTGTTTCTGAATTACAATTCATTATTTTACATTCAATATTTCTAAGAGTTCTCACAAAAAGTCCTGTAATCAAGTTATAAAATAGACATATGAAGGTTTCCTTTGTCTATAGATACTGAGTCTCATCCAAATCTCTCTGTGTCTGTCTGTCTCCAGATGTGTCTGTCTGTGTATCTTCCTGTGTATGTGTATGTATGTGTCTCTCTCTCTGTCTATGTTTGTCTGTCTCTCTGTATGTCTCTCTCTATGTGTCTGTCTGTGTGTATGTGCCTGTCTGTATTCATGCAGTTGTGTATGTGTGTCTGCTATCACATTGTGTTTGGCTTCCTGTGTCTTTCTGTATGTGTGTGTGTATGTGTCTGTCTATGTGTGTGTCTGTCTCTGTGTCTTCCCGTGTCTATCTGCATCTGTGTGTGTGTGTGTGTGTGTGTGTGTGTGAGAGAGAGAGAGGGGGGGTCTTTCATTGAGCTCAGAGATCACCTATTAGCCTAGAGTTCCCTATGTTCTTCTGTCTTTGCCACTGTTGTGATTTAAAGCATACCTCTCCTGGATTTTTGTTGTTTGTTCAATGTGGATACTGGGGATTCAAACTCAGGTCTTCATTATTATACAAAAATCACTTAACTTCTTGGCCATCTTCCTAGCCCTTAAATATTATTTTTGAATTTAATTATCTTTGGGCTAATAAAATAGTTTAATAAAGGTAGATTATGGATGAGGGTTAACTACAATTGACTAATTTTTAAAAAATAATTCACACATATACAAACATATATAGTGCAAATATAAATATTAATAACATGATAAAGGCTCTAAACTTGCCTGGTATTAGAAAGCAAACAAACAAAAAATAAAAAGATGAATTAATTATGTTTCTCCTATATTGGCTCTCTATGCCTGTATCCTAATGCCAAATCTACTTTGCTCCACAGAGTTAATTCAGCAAAACCCTTTAAGAAGAAGCCCAGAGCTGAACTCAACCTCCACATATCGAAGCAGGAACTAATACAGTGGTAATTTAAACGGCACATCAGGCTGCTGTACTAACAGATTTAAAAGCCTCTTCTCACAGGTACTGCAACAGCTGCTGCTGAGTGCTTCTAGTCACCAGAGAATTTCTGTTAACACAGTTTGATATCATTGCCTAAATTCAAAGTGACACCAAATTAAAGCTTGTTATGGCAATAATCATCACGGATAAAGTGGTTTAGGAAAACAAGTCTCAGGCTTCAGAATTAATTTAATTATATCACTCTTGACTGGTGAGTTTCAAACCTTAAAGATAAAACTATAATGACTTAAATGTGCTTAAATATTTATTAAAATATGATTCTAGGGGTTGTAAAAGCAACTCAGGTCAAGAACACTTGCTGCTCTTCCAGATGACCTGGCTTCAGTTCCCAGTACACATAAGGTGGCTCATAAATGTCTGTATTCCAGCTACAAGGATCCACCACTCACTTTTGGCCTCCAGAGGCAACAGGCACAAATGCGGTGCAAACATGTGTGCATGTAAACATTAATATACATAAAATAAAAAGAAATGAAAAATACTTTTTAAGATTTAAAAAGCATGATTTTGAACAGATGAGTTAATAAAGCTTTGTATTTAATTGATGTGCTATTTGCATAGCAAAGCAATAAGACAGACTTTTTTCCAGTGGCCATGAATTTAACTTTTCGATTTTAATCAAAAACTGTACAAAACAAAAATGTCTGAATCCTTAAAATTAAATAGTTGAGACAGTTGAAATCATGTAATTATAGATCTTCTGTTAAAAAGAACTGCTATGTTTTTTTTCTTTTTTAGATAAACAAGGTCTCATAATTTGGGCCAGGCTGTTAATTTTATCTGGGCTATACTCCCTGAGAGCTTGGAAAACTAAGTCAGGAGGATCATGAGCTTGAGACTAGCCTGGACTATAGCAAGGACTCTCAAAAAAAATCATACACTAAAGAAAAGAAACTTCTTCTATTCAAAGATAAGTACTCATATTTAATTTCCAGCCATCTCAATTTCTGCACAAGAAGTGAAAGTTATGCAATGGCCTGTTTGAGTTCAGTCTAGAAAGAAAAGGTGTCCTCACTCTGTCCACCACACCTCCAGGCCATTGTGTGGGTGGCTGTTCACAGCTATCCTCCCACAGAGGGTCTGCAAGATGAAGCAGATGAGCCAGACACTGAATCCACTTCCTGAGCTAAGCTGTGCTAGGGAAGAGTCACCTGAAGGAAGTGTAAAGCATTATAAAACTTCCTAGGAAACATTGCATTGTTGTTAAAGCCACTCAAAACAGAACTGTCATGGAAAGAGCAAATAATTAATATTAATTAATTAATTTTTGGTCAATGTCACCTCTATCACACACCATCCAATCTACATCGAATGTGCAATCACTTGTGCCTGCCCAACGCTCTATTCTTTGCCACTATGGACCTGTATCACATGACACAATGAGAGGGTATCCTGGGGTTTTTTCCTCCTTATCTCAGCTGTAACATTCCATTGCTTTAATTCATAAGTACTTGGCATATTTCTAGATAGTGGGATCTTCAGAGTTCTTAAATAGAATACCCTGAGAGTCTTGTCTTAGAAGTTTACTCTATAGAACAGCCTCTACTTAGCTTTCGTGTGACACTTTTCTTCCCCCATAACTGCTTAATTATTCCAAGGACAAATTAAAGCATTCTCTTAGAATCTGCCATGAACTCACAACTCAAGCTTTGCTGTATCCGCTTCCACATTTTAAACACATGCTTTGCTAACCCCTCTATATTCAACTTTCTTTTTGATGACTTTCATCAGTCACTACAGGTACAAACACAAATCGCAAAGTGTATTTTCAGCCCTTTAATGCATCTAGACTAGTCAACATTCTCCTTCACTGTCCTGCCCAAGAAAAAAAAAACATAAATACAAATCAGTAATTTTTTTCTTACAGTTACTGAAATATATTAAATTACCTAAAACCCCCAGCTATATTCTCCCCAAAAAACTGCTGGCTAGTCAGCTTCTATATTATATACTTTATTTCTTGGTTTAAATACAGAATTGGTTTTACTTGTGTCTAAAATTTCTCTTCTAATTATTAAGAGAAAAAATTCCTGATGTGATTTGTTGAAGGGCACTCTTCCTTCCAGAGTTCCCTAGGAACTGAAAGCAACTTAGATTTTAATGATGCACTGTTATGAATGGAAGGTGTCTATGGGGAAAATAAGCTTGGTTTCAGCTACTGACCATGGTAAGCCACACACCGCAAAGTAAACTGTTATGCTTTTCCATATTTTCTAGTCTTTACAAAGCAGAAATAGATTAGTTGTATATATTATTCAATATTTTATGTGCAGATGCATGTTCACATGTGCATACATAGGTCAGAGGTCAATATCAGTGTCTTCCTCTATTGCTGTCCACCTTCATTTCTGAGGCAAAGATTGTCTACATTAGTTCTTGAGTAAACTCCTGTCTTTGGCCCCCACCTCCCAAAGCTCAGCACTGCGGTTACACATGAACGAAAGCCACTACCTACAGGATCTCTATGGGGAGGGGGAATCTGCATATCTGGACTCAGGTCCTTATTCTTGCATGGCAACATTTTACCAACTCAGTCTCTAAGTACAATGCTAGACAGTAATGAAGAGGGTACCCTACTATTTTAATCAGCCTTCACCTATACTAATTTGGATTCTATTTAGTTCTTATGGTTAACAACATATATACAGTCTACAGAATATACTTCATGGTTTTCTAGGAAAATACAGAATAACCAATTAACCTAGATATAAATCTAGGTAACTAGAGAATGTAGTTTCTACAGGCCTGTTCTAAGTTTTATAGCAATAGTTTAGAGCCTCTGGAACAAGTGTTAAGAAATAAATCTGCTTGGATTGCTAATGCCAATGAATTCCTTTGGGGAACTTTCAAACCACAGAAATTATTCTATATGGAGGCTATAATTCTCTTATAAGATGCATTTCTCAATTAAGAACTACATCACAGGAAGGCATGTCAATAAACATTATGGCTTCTTGAATAATCCAGAGGGAAGATTTAAATGGCCATTATGAAGGTAGCTTATTTACACCAGATTTACAAATCTCCAAGTCCAGTACAGGAGTAAAGAAACTACCCACTGGTATTACAAATACAGTGGAAGGCTTTCAGTGGGCCTTGTTCTGCGCTAAAAAGCAATGTTAGAAATTATCCAAGAGATATGAATGAAAATCTTTGTTTTACAGAGCTAAAGCACCCCTTTCTCTTACCACAAAGGCAGAGTTATAAGCAACAAAGGATATTTCTGCACTTTTAATATATCCTAACAGGACAATGCTGTCTCCAAAGACTGAGGCACATAACTAGTACATCAGGACTTCAGGACAAGTAATTACACACAAAGTGCTACCCACGTCCATCTCTTCTGGTTTGGCAAGTAGACCTAAACTGAAACTTAGGTTCACAGAAGGGAGAATGAGATCCACAGACCACAGAAGATGGTCTGGTTACACAGCAACACAAGAAACAAAACTACAGGCTACTATCTATCCCTCATGACATAAACTCACATACGCTCAATAAAACATTTGCAAACAGAATACAGACATACATCAAAAAGATTATATACCGTGACCAAACTGGCTATGTTCCTGAATGGAGGGATGATTCGCCATAAGTGAATCAATAAATTTATTGACCATTTCTTGAAAACAAAAATCAAATGATCATCTCAACAGATGAAGAAAACTTTGACAAAATCCAACATGCTTTCACGATAAAAGGACTAGAGGGAAACATATGTCAACACAATAGAACTATACAGGAAAAACCCACACCCAACAACATCCTGAATGGAGAGAAGCTTGAAGCAATGAAGTCAGGATTAGGATGAGGATGTGCGCCATCCACACTGCTTTTCAGTACTGGGTTCAAGGTCCTGACAGGAACAATAAGGCAAGAGATGGAAATCAAAGAGATACAAATGAGAAAGGAAGAAGTTAAAATAACCCTATTTACAGAGATATATTATACATTAGAGACCCCAAAAATTTTACTAGAAAAATATAGAAAAGATAAATGAAGTCAGCTATGTGGCAGGACACAGAATCAACTTGCACAAATCAATGGCTTTTCTATTCACCACAAACGAACATAGAGAAAGAGGTCATGGACATACTCACATTCACAACAGCCTTAAAGAAAATAAAAATATCTAGGAATAAACGTAGCCAAGGAGGCAAAGAACCTTTAAAACAAAAACCTGAAGTCACTGAAGAAAGGGACAAAGACACTGTATAATAGAAAGACACTCCATGTTTGTGGATTGGTAGAAATATCATTGTGAAATAACCATTTTTACAAAAGTCATTAACAGATTAAATACAATTTGTACTGAAATTCCATCTCATTCTTTACACAAATAGAAAAAAATCCTGAAATTCATACAAAACAAAAGGCCCCAGAGAGCCAAAAAAAGGACTAAGTAAAAACTGCTGGGGGATTACCACTCTTTATCTCAAGACCTATTACAGAGTAATATCAGAGGAAAACAAAGACAGTGCCCCCACGTGATGCAGCTGTAGGAAAGGGTTTTGTGAGTAGGACTCTCTACTGGACCAAGTATTATGGATAAAATAAGTAGGACATCATAAAAATTAAAAGGTGTCTGTACAGCTAAGGAAAAAATTAATCAGGTGAAGAGGAAGCCCACACAATGGGAGTAAATCTCTTCCAGCTATGCAGCTGACAGAAGATTACTATCCAGAATAGATATGAACTCAAAAACCAGAGTGAAATCCAAATGAGCCATTCAACTAATGGGCCTAGGACCAGAACAGAGAGTTCTCAAGTAAAACAATAGCTTAGAAATATTTCCACAAATGTTCATAGCCCATAGTACAAAGATTTTATTAATCAGGATGGCAAAAAATAAGAAACAACAAACAGCAAATACTGGAGCAGATGTGGGAGGGGGAAGAACTCCCATTCACTGATAGTGGAATTGCAAACTGGCCAGTCACTCAGAAAATCAGCAAGAATTCCCAAAACCCCAAGATAAGTGTACCATCTGGCCCTGACATTCCACTCTTTGGCATGTCCCCAAAGGACTCTATACCCTATTCCACACATAATTGCTCAGCCATGTTCACTGCTTCTTTGTTCACACAGCTAGGAAGTAGAAACAGTATAAATGTCCTTCAATTGATAAACAGACAATGAAAATGTGATACAAATACATTACAGAATACTGTTCGGGTGAAAGAAAAATGAAATCATTAATTCAGCAGGTAAATTGATAGAACTGGAAAAACTTAAGCTGAGCGAGGTAACCCAACCCAAAGAGGGGAACTTCACTTGTTCTCTCACATAGGAGGTTCTTAGCTCCAAATCTCCAGATACGAGGACATATCCTGGGGTAACTGCAGAAACCAGGAAAAAGGTGTGTGTGTGTGT
>LOEQ01002283.1:22575-36470 GCA_001685075.1 Bramus lutescens | reverse complement strand
AGAGAGAGAGAGAGAGAGAGAGAGAAGCAATGGAGAGGGGAATAGGTAGTCCAGTATAAGAGATCTGATAGAGGAAATGAAAGAAAATCCAATTCGGGGGCATGGGGGGGAGTAAAAGAACATTAAGGATGTCTGAGAAAGTCATAAGGAACCATACTATTAATCATCTAATTATAAATACCTGTAGTGTATGTACATGCTGCCTAGTTTTATGTTAACTTGATACAAGTTAGAGTTACTTGAAAGGAGGGAACTTCAATTGAGAAAATGCCTTCATAAGATCTGTCTATGGGCACATTTTTAATTAGTGATTGATACAGGGAGCGCAGCCCATTGTGGGTGGTGCTATTCCCAGGCTAGCAGTCCTGGATTCTATAAGAAAGCAAGCTGAGCAAGCCATGAAGAGAAAGCCAGTAAGCAGCACCCCTTCATGGCCTCTGCATCGGTTCCTGTCTCCGGGATTCTGCCCTGTTTGAGATCCTGTCCTAAATTTCTTAGACGATAAACAGTAATATGGAAGTGTAAACCAAACAAATCCTTTCTTCTCCAACTTGTCTTTTGGTCTCAGTTTTTCTTTGCAGAAATGGAACTCCTACTTTTATAAAATGTAAATCATCTGGACTGACAATGCTACCTCAAACCTCAAACCCCAACAGGAAAGAGAAGCCCTCTTCTAAGCCACTCATGAGGGTTGTCTAAGAGACTCCCAAAACATTATAGACTATTGCTACTGCCCTTGGTTGCTCACCAGAGGTAGAAGCTAAGTCTCTAATACTGAAGACACCATGCATGTCAGACCCAGCACCCAGAGTCTCCTGTAGCCAGAACTGGGTTGAATACCTCCTTTCTAAGAACTAGCTCTCATAGTACTATAAGGCACCATTGCAAGCTTCCAAAGGAGGAGAACGACCAGCTGTCCTAACCAGCTATGGTACCTATGACCCACAACAACCAGTATGGCAGGATAACCCTAAGGGTGATACATATACCTTGATGGTAACCAACAGCTTCCTAATGGCACTTAGTACCCATTCAGAAGTGAGAAATCATGTCTAGGCCCAGGTCTAGTAAAGCAGTGGATCTTGGGGGAGCATCTACAACCACCACTCTAAGCATAGCTGCTAACTACAGTAAAAACATTTGTCCTTATAAATAACAGTATAGTCCTCACTCCTCAAGGGAATGTATCTTTACAAGAAACAGAGATTGTTACAGGACCATAAGCAAGCAACATGCAGAGTTGTGGAGTCCAGTCCTAGAGAAGACATCTACAAAACAACTTCTGCACCTAAGGCTAAGGGACCAAAACAGAAGCAGGGGCAGAGGAACAGGGAGGTAGCTGTGAGAGTGTGCTTCCTAGCAATATCACAAGTTACAGTCAACAATTTCACCACATGACTGTCTAAACATGAGCTGAACAAGGACAAAAGTAGCAGACATGCTAACCTGGGTGGGGAATAGTCCAGGAGGCCTCAACCATACAATAAAGAACTAAGAAATATTGAAAGCAGGAGAAACATCCTTTGCTGGGAAAAGCATATCAACTGGTTATCCAATACCAAATGGGCACCATTAAAACATACAAGAAACAGCGTACAAAATGAGCAGGTTGTATCTATGTATTCAGGGGAAATATAAAATACATGTATTATTTAGGGATATATATGTACATATATGCAACACATAAACAATTAGAGAAAAAAGTAGCCACATATTTGAAAGAAAGCAGGGAGGGGTACATGGTAGGATTTGCAGTGAGGAAAGGGAAGGAGAAATAATACAATTATAATCTCAAAAATGAAAGAATTTTTAAAATGCTGGTATACTTGATCTTTTTATTGTTTGTTTGTTTTTGTTTTTGAGATGGGGTTTCTCTGTGTAGCCCTGGTTGTCTTGGAACTCACTCTGTAGACCAGGCTGGCCTCAGACTCAGAGATTTGCTTGCCTCTGCCTCCTGAGTTCTGGAATTAAAGATGTCTGCCACCACTACCCAGCAATCTTATTTTTTTTCTTTTTTGCTATGAGACAACCTTGTCTTTCTTGGACATCTTTTTGACTGATGTCCTTGTAATTGCTAGACCTATATAAGTAACAGAGGGAAACATTTGCTAACCATTCCCAGAGTCATGCAAACAGATTATAGACAGTTTAGTAGAGGCTGTTGTTGTTAGTGTTATGAAAAGATTCTTCTTTCTGAAACAATCTTCTAACAGTGTTATCATTTGATTCATTTATTTAAAAAATGAATAAAGAAAACAAAACCCTAGACTGATGTGGGATTCCCCTCTGTATGCTGTGAATATCATTGGATAATAAAGAAACTGTCTTGGGACTACGCAGAGACTAGAGGTAGGCAGTGAAAACTAAACTGAATGCTGGGAGAAAGAAGGCAGGTCAGGGAGAAGCTATGAAGCCACCACCAGAAACAGACATGCTAAAACTTTGCTGGTAAGTCACTGCCATGCAGCTATACACAGATTAATGGAGATGGGTTAAATTAATATGTAAGAGTTAGCCAATAAGAAACTACAGCTAATGGACCAAGGAGTGATTAATTAATACAGTTTCTGTGTGCTTATTTCGGGAGTCTGGGTGGCCAGGAAACAAACAAGTGGCTTCCCACAACACTAGACCAAACCTTTGATCAATCAATACCTACAATACCTGGGTTTCTTCTGGAAGAAGCATATTCCCTTAGAGTCCCTAGGAACTAGGAGCTATAAGATGTTTCCAAATCTACAAGCTCCTGATAGAGACTGAAGTACTAATGCCACAATATACACACTCTGCCAAGTCATCTTGATATCAAGGTATCACATTGGTTTTCTGCAGTTATTGAGTATTTTGTGAATTACAAGCTTGAGAAACTTCACAGTTCTGACATCAGGGAAAGTGAAAAATCAATGTGAAACAGGAAACAAGTTAAGTGAAATCCCAAGTAGGTCCTCAAATTATATGAGTAACTGTAATTAGTAAAAGTGATGATATTTCAAATGACTAGTAAATTGCTATGTCAATGTGTTTAGATCTACCTGCTAGGATTTTGTTGTTTTTATTAATGGGAAAAATAACTAGCAATTAATATAAAAATAATGCTAAAACTAGTAATTTTAAATGAAAAACAAGATACTAGGGGTTCTATGTAAAGAGTCAATTTTAGAATGCATTAATGCAAAAAGAGGCATATATACACAGAAACGTAAACACTATGTACAAAGTCAACAAGCCGAGAAGGACTAACAATCTTGGTCACAGACACATATAAAAAGGAAGTCAATTCAGAGAGGTCATGTGGCATCTGTGGCAACTATTGCTCCAGCCTTTTTTCAATGTCAAAAACATGGTTGAGAGAGGTGGAAGTTTTCACAAACTTACAGAGCAGAGGCACAGGCATTATGATTCAAAATTCTCCACAGACGAATGAAAACATAATACGATAGAATTTCATACAGTTATAATCTTGAAGTAAGAAATGGAAGGCCGTCATATACAGGAAGTAAAGTGGTAATGACCCTAGATTTGCACCTGGCCACAGGTAAATGCAAATCTTTTCAAAATATCATTAAGGCTCTCAAGTTGTCTTTCTTTTGTGAATAATATCTAAGAGGTAATAAAAAATTGAGATACATGAAAAGATAGTAATACAAAAATACATATAAACCATATCCACTGCGGGGTCACAGATTAAATAATTCAGAGGTTGAGTTAAAAGAAACCATTCAGGTTGATGCCAGAGAGCTGACTCTGTGGCTAAAGGCACTTGCTGATCTTCCAGAGAACCTGAGTTCAGTCCCCAGCCCTTTATCAGGTAGCTCACAATCATCTACATTTTGAGCTTGAGGGGATCCAACATCATTTTTGACCTTTGTGGGTACCTGCATACATGTAATGCACACATACATATGCATACACACAAACAATGTTATAAAAATAGTTGATATGTTCAGTAAACTAAACAGATTGAGAATGTCAGCAAAAGAATAAAGTAATGGCATATAAATGGCATTCTAAGACAGTTCCCCAAATTAAAACATTAACAAAGCATACTAAAATATATAAAATGTGTTTAAAAGAAGTTACCATATAATGTCAGAAATAATACCCCAGCAAGACATGATATACTATCAAATAAAACCTCAGTACCAAGAATAGTTACAATTTTTTGAATTGTTAGACAAAGGAATCCCACAGACATTCCCAAACCTTACAGGCTACTGTCAGTGCTCTTGGTTACCCTCTACAATCTGACAGTTAAGACCCTATTGTTGAAGACGCCATATAAGTATGTCATAGAACATGGAGAAATCAAGCTGATTCACAACTAGAAGCTACTAACTAGTGTCTTCAACACTAGAAGCTACTAACTAGTGTCGCAGTGCTGGAAGGTACTCTACAGGAGAGAGGCCATCATTAATCTCACCCAGCTATGAACCCTGTAAGCTACAATAGTGACTAGCCTGCAAACTATGTTCACTGGTTCAAAGTGGCCCAAATGCTGTGGGAATATCCAACCACTGTGACAGATCTGACACTGCTCATAAGGGCAAGAACCTGAGACTTGGTAATGATGTCACTTCCCCCTTCCTGTAAATTATATGAACCTTGCATAACCAATACACCAAGCATATGTATCTCCAGATTATGATTTTATATGATAATTGTGTGTGATGGTTCAATTCTGTCCTTATCATTGGCAATAATATTTACAGTGCTGGGGATCAAACACAGGGCCTTGTAAAGCAAACAAAGGCTCCACTACTGAGTTATCCTCCGAGCCCAACAGTATTTATAGCTGTTACTGTAATCAATTCTATATCCACCTTCTAAATCAAGATCAGTATTTCTCAACAGCTTATTCTGAAGCCTATCACTCAATGTTAGCTTTAAACTCCCAGTAAGGAAGGGCCATAGGAAAAGCTAGGAAAACACGGCAGATCTCTTTCTACCTCTGAGTTCCTCTTGTCTCTATTTTATAAAAAGTTAGCAAAGATTAAGCAACAATTAAGAATTAACTCCTTAATAAGCTATAAGCAACAGTATAGCAAGGTAAGTTATCAAGAATGTATGCGAAACAGAACTGCCAAAGTAAAGGAAACAGGAACAAATTGAGAAGGGGCAGTTATAAGCTAGAAAACAAAGGAAGAATTTATTCTTTCAATTATAAAAATCATATTTGCCATAAAATTGAAAAATAAAAGGAAAAATATTCATGGTGATCCTCTGCTGGGAGATTCACTCTTCTTCCTATGGATCCTTCCTCTTGATTCATAAGGTTTTGTTAACACAGAACTACTGCCATGAAAAGGACAGGTGTAAAGGAGCAGATATTCGGAGCTGAGTGAGTTTTCAGAGCATCCAGTCAAGCCCCTTCATTTCACTCTGAACTCAGAGGCCAGATCAAGTCTTGAGGCCATCTGTGGGCTCTGCAGCACTGCTCTGTACTCTGAGGGATTATCTGCTAGTGTTTACTTCCAGCTTCCTTCCAATCTCTGGTCTGTGGGGATGTTTTTATTTCACTTGCTGCCTATCTTGTCCACGTTTCTCTTTTCTGTTACTTACAGACATAGACAATAAGTGTTTGAACTGTGATCAGCTGATATGTTTCAGGCAAAAATTAGCATACTTAGAAGAATCAGAGCAATGGACTGCATTTTTTCAAATTAATTAGTTCTATAAGCATAAAAGCATAATATACATTTTGTTTCCTGTCTTTTTCTTTCCTTTTAAATGCCAGGTATTTAGTACTCTAAAGACCTTAACAATGAACATAATTATATATAAAGATTATCTTTATGCTTAATAGTGTTCTGGGATAACAGTGAGATCAGAAGGTGAGCACTGTAAAATCAGCACTTGGTGATAACATATGGTGCCACTGTGTGTCCATGCCCCGTGTTAGCAAAGCATTTCTTCCTCCTCTCAACCAAGGCTATTTAGAGAAGAATCCTAGTCAAAATGCTTGCCTTCATTAGTCTGACATTGAGGAGATCTATATTTAAGGAAGTATTTTGAGCTTGACACTGCACTACAGCTGACAATAAGACACGGATCTTCCATTAAAGACAATTTACTAGAGTTTGTTTTTATTTCCTTTTATTATTTCTTTAGTTTAGATGCCTGCTTGTTTGCTAATGAAAGAAAGCAAAAAGGTGTAGATTTAAGTGGGTGGGGAAGTGGCTAGGATATGGGAGGAACTGGAGGGGGGAACCATAGCCAAATATACTGAATGGAAAAAAAAAANAATATACTGAATGGAAAAAAAAACTCTTTTATATATGTATGTATGTATGTATACAATCTACTAGGGGCTACATAACTCTCACATAAACACATAAAAACAATACAGTTTAGGAATCCAAACTTATAGGACTGAGAGACTACACACAAAGACGCTTTTCCTTCCTAAACGAAACTTCGATGATTAAAGCTCAGAATGGAAACTAACAGTGAGCACCAGCATGCATCTGACTGCACCATTTACCCTCTCTCACCGACTTGGAGCTGACCTAGCAGTGCCCATGGGTTTGGACAGAATGGAGTTATCACAACCATCCACTGTCTGGAACAGACAGCCATGACTGTTTCTTCTGTCCACTACTCTATCTCAGTTTGTCTCTCATAAAGATAAACCCCATCTAAAAGTTGTAGAGATAGATAGAACCCATAAAGTTTTAAAATTTTTTTTTTATTTATTGAGAATTTCTTACAATGTACTGTGGACATATTTGGCCCCAAGTCCTTCTAAATACATCCCACCTTCCTACCTTGGACACTTCCTGTCCTCTTGTTTTCTTTTGTAGCTCATCAACTCTGATGTGTGTTATTCATAGAGAATCTATAGATATTTAATTGTAGTAAATTCCTACAGTTCTTTTTTAATATCTTGCATCATTCTATAATTTCATGAAATACATGAGGTTTTAAGCCTACAGAAAAGCCACATTTCCCTTTTATTATTTTTTTTTTCAAGACAGGGTTTCTCTGTGTAGCTTTTGGAGCCTGTCCTGGCACTATCTCTGTAGACCAGGCTGGCCTTGAACTCATAAGAGATCTGCCTGCCTCAGCCTGCCAAATGCTGGGATTAAGGGTGTGTGCCACCACCGTACGGTACAATTCCCATATTTTCAATCCAGTCCTCACCACAAGATAAATAATTTAAGTGGCCAAAAGACCATTTTTTTTTTTTGGTTTTACAGAACTCTTCTGTAAGGCCTATGAAATAGTATGCTTTAATAACACATTAAACACCATTTGTAAACATTAATTCCACCATTTGTAAACATTAATTCCTTTTAAAAAGACGAAGGGACTAACTGGCTACTGCACTGAGTTATGTAGAACTTTCCTCCCAGATTGAAACATTCTGTCCTGCAGGAAGCTCATCAAGACAGAAAGTAAACATTTCAAAGCGATCACACCCACTAGGCCCCTCCATTCTCATTCTGTGTATACATACAGAAAAGATTTCTGAGATTTACTCTCAGATAAGCAGCAGGATGGAAGAAGCAGCAGTCATCTGAATTGCCTAAAGGAAACAAGGACCAGCAGAGCTGTCTAGAAAATGCTCACCATCAACTGAGGCACTTGGAAGGACATTCTCCACCTGCTGATCTGCCTGCAGGCTATGCAAACTGGGACAGGTTCCGAGTTTAAGAGCTGTCAGTCACGCTGTGGTGGACCTTGGTAAATAGCTGTCTCAGAGTAATTTCTGCTCCTGTAAGTAACCCCTTACCCACACTCCTGTAAGTAACCTCAATAAAACTCATTGGTTCACCAAGCTGGACTTAGGAGGTATCCATAATTTGTCCTTTGTGGGCTTCCTCTCTGGGTTGAGCAGTTGTGTGCTACATCTCCAGGAAAAGTCTGTCCCAGAATACAGTGCCATGTTAAGAACAATCAGAAATTAAGAGAAAGCCTTTAAATTTTAAAATTATATTTTCAATGTCTTCAGCACAAAAGAGGTAAATTTGTAGAGCATGTTAAGTATGAATTTAATGACCATATGTTTTAATTAATTTGAAAACTGTTGTTGGCAGTTGGTCTGTACAGAAACTGGCAAAAGTATCCATCCACCAGGCAGTGTGTCTTGGGGCTATCTGACAGTTTCTGCTTCCTGTTGCGAAAGCTTTTATTTGATTACATAATGTGTGCAGGTGCTGAGGGGGCCAGTACTTTTTCTTATGTCAGCCATCTGAAACCACACGGCAGAAAGTGCAGCTTTCATACCCAGAACCTTCCCACACCTGCTCTAGAGTGGGTGAGGACATAAGCAGGTAAAATGAAAATTACAAACATAAGTTTGCATAATCCTGAATGTGATCTATTCATTTTTCACATGAACTCATGCCTTTATCTGTTAATTCTTTTCTTGTTTCTTAATGCACAGAATCTTCACTTTGCTAAAAATTTAAATTTCCTCATTTTTTATCTTTGGAAGGTGTGCTGGGTAGTTTTGTGTCAATTTGACAAAAGGTAGAGTCAATGGAGAGGAGGGAGCCTCAACTGAGAAAAAAAAATGCCTCTTAAGATCAGACTGTAGGCAAGTCTGTGTAGAGAATTTTCCTGATTACTGGTTGATGTGGGAGGACCTAGCCCATTGAAGATGTAGTCATGCCTGGACAGATGGTCTTGTGTTCTATAAGAAAGCAGGCTGAGCAATTTATGGGGAGCAAGCTAGTAAGTAGTATATCTCCATGGCCTCCGCATCCTTCCTGTCTCCAGGTTCCTGTCCTGACTTCCTTCAATGATGAACAGTGATCTGGAAACATAAGCCTAATGAACTCTTTCTTCCCCAACTTGCATTTAATAGTGGTGTTTCATCAGAGCAAGAGAAGCCCTGATTAGTGCAAGGTGTCTTCCAAACCATCTCAAATATTAAGCCTTGCTTCTCTAGTGTGTCAACACTAGAGAACAATTTTACGTGTTTTATCACTTTCAATTTAAATATCTTAAAGATAGCAAACATCACCTTGACCTGTCAACTCATCAAAGAAAGCCTTGTAAAATGATAAGCTTGTTTTCTGTTTGATGACTGGTGGTTCTATTCCTGATAAAAGTTTTCATCTATTCTTTCCTAGGATTCTGGTGTTTGACACTTTCTCTGACAACATCCACTCAACTTTTTGTCTCTTCTGTTTTCCTTGATGCCAAACCAATAGTCTCTAAGTAATACTTTTATCCAGTTGACTGCTCAAAAAAAAATGCTTAATCGTTTAATTCTTTCAGGAAGAAATCTGAGCCCTTTTACCTAGTACTCAGATGCATGACTGTTTCCTTGCATTCTCTGTGTTTACTGCAAAGTTTCTATTCTAACCTACTTCAGCCAAGTGTGCTTGCATATTGTCTTGCAAATATATATAAAACTTGTGCACAAACCTATAGCTCTTTAAATCAATCTAGCCCTTTCTCCATCCTATGGTCCTGGAAATGTTTTGCTGACTTTTTTCTAATGATCCAACTCTATTTCTCCTTGTCAAATGCAATCTATCCTCTGAAATCTTATCTAAGCTTCAGTTTTCTCGATAAACCTTTTATGATTCAGTCAGCAAATGCACTTCTACACAGGGCTTGTCATTACCTTTTCCTGCATAGCAATGTCTACTAGCAAAACAAAATGTTAATTGTTGTCATAATTCATTACCTTTAAACGGCTGCAAGTGTTCAGAAGACAATGAACATTTCTCCTTATTTCTCCACAACATTCAACACAATATCCAGTATATTTAATTTAAATGGTTAATAATTATGGAATGATTGCTTTGCTGTAATCATTTTGAATTTATGACAATGGAGTATAATTACTAAGGGCAGACTGTTTCTTTGGTGTTAGGCATATGGAGATTTGACAATTATCTCTGTGTAATCATATAACATAAACAATATGCTAATGGCCCTGAGATTCATTTCTCCATCTTTGAAATGAAAACATTTATTCAAGTATAGTAACACACACAATTGTATGCACATGTAGAACTATTTTTAGTTCATTCATTATCCTCTTTACATTGTACTAATATATTGGATTTTTACATGGTTATTTATATCTAGAATTTAATGACTAGATTGCTCGTTTTTTCTGAAACTGATTTTGTAACTACTTTCTGTCCTCTATCATAAAGTACCTTGTATTGCATTAAATTTTCTCAATTCCTAAATGTTAAGTGATTATCAAGGCCAAGTAGTAAGGGCTTGAAGTCAATATCATGTTTATTTTGTCTTTTTTTTTGTTTCTGTAGTACTGAGAGGGCACCAGGCACACATACATGCCAAGTACTCTACCAGTGAGCTATATCCTCAGCCCATCATTTTGAATTTGCCCAACAAAAAGACTTGATGATTAGGTCCATAGTGTTAACTTGGTATCTAGTCTGGTGGTAATGGATGGCTATAATTAAATATGTATACAGGGAATGTAGTGCTCATTATTTCATCATGAAAAAAATAACTGAGGGTGGAGGAATTTATTTTGACTACCACTTCAGAGGTTCATTCCATGACTGCCTTGCTCCTTTACTATGAGCCTGTGATAATGCAGAGTACTATGGTAGAGAGGGCTTAGTGATGTGGATATTGAAGCAGAGATATGTAGCCACAAAACAGAGAATGAGGAAGAGACCAGAGAAAGACACAGTCTCCAAGAACAGATCCCCAATGACTTATATTTCTCACAACAAGGTCTTAAACCTCCAGAAGTTTCTACTACCTCTCACCAACGCCATCAAAGGAAGAGCCCATGGATGGTTAGGTTTCATCACCTCCATAATAGGAATCAGACTCTTTTAACAGGAAAGGTTTGAGTAGATACTTCACATCTAAACAGGAAGATTTTAAAATGGGTTTGATTTTATGTCTTCTACTTAAGTTCCTTGCACATTTTAAACAGGGTCTCACATTGTAACCCAGGCTGGTCTTGAACTCTGAAAGAATCTACTGTTTCAATTTTCCATATATTCGGATTACAGGGGTAAAATCAGCACACATGGCCTAGAATGCACAATTTCTAGTATTATACCCTATTCATAATGAAAAAAAAACCAGTGTATATCAGGGAAAATGAGTAAGATAAAATACGTTACCTTTAAACATTTCACAGCCCACTTAAACTCTTAAGATTTGAGTTTATGTGTGTTCAAAAGAAACAAATCTTTATAGAGAAATCCAAATTGAAAGGATACAGCCCTTCACTGATGTTTTCCTGTTCTTCACAACAGCCAACACCGTTTGAATACAAGGCAAGAGCAGAACTAAGGAGGAGACCTAGAGGAGGTGGTGCGTCTCTGTTCTTCGCTGCTTTCTGTCAGTCTTTTTTTATACTTTTCATTTACCATATAAATCACTTTTTAAACACATTTATAAAATGTTGTACAATTTGTTCACTCCTGATCGCTCTCATTTCTCTTTTGTGTGTTTCTTCTCTTTCCTTTTATGCAATCTCCTCTGCTCTTTTTTTCCCCATTATGGTTTTCTGCTCTCTTGACCCCTTTGTCTGTAGCTCCTTTCTTCATTCCCACTACCATAGTATATATGGAAAAGATCGAAAACAATTTAAATTAGTCATACAATGATTATAAACAACTCTTTCTAATCACCAGGATAACTCAGTGTGCTTTCTGTCATGCTAACCTACATTTTCTAAGTACTAAGTTTCTCTAGGATTTCTGATGGTGGCAGGGAGTCTTGAGAAGGGTCAATTCACAGAACAGTTGTCAGCGTAGGTCTCCAGTGGCTCTGGACCTCAAAGCTCCTCTGGTTCTTACTTGAAGAAAACAAATGGGATAGTGCATATGGTCTGGACACATATAAAGGAAATTAAAAATCTAAACGGTAAACTAGAGAAGTCCATTTTGCTGTTTTTAAATAGTTAAATTGCTTAGTTTAACTTTTCTGGTTTAAATCACAAGTGAACCATATTTACAAATCATCTGATCTTGAGCTAGTCAATTCATTGTAAAATCAGTAATATCTGCCTGATGGGGATGTTAACAGAAATATAATGAGCCCTATAATGTGTCTAGTACAATCTGATACAGTTGTAACTAGCACTTTATTATACTTTGAATGAACACCCATAGGCCAAAATCTGAAATCTAAGATGTCCCCAAATATAAAACTTTCTTAATGCCAAAATGGCACCCATAATGTAAAGCTCTATATGTAACATCATGTAATGAGTTATAATTAAATATGAACAGATTAAAGACATTGAGTAGAATTATTTCCATATGGATTGGGGAGATGGCTCAGCAGATAAAAAGAATCACTGCCTGAGCATAAGGGTTTGAGTTCAAATCCCTACCATCTATGGCTATATATGAAAAAGTTGGCCGTGGCCATTCTTGTCCCTAAAGCCAGCATTGGGAAGAGGACAGGCAGAAGCCCAGAGTTTCATGGCTATTATGCACAACTGAAAGAAAAAAGGATGAGCATTAGGTTCAGTGAGAAATTCTGTGTCAAGGCAGGAGAGTGACATAGAAAGATACCCAATATCCTCCTCTGGCCTCTGCATGTGCATACATGCATCTATACTGCCCTCTCACACACATGTGTATATATACACATAACACACATAAAATAACAAAAATACATCCAAGATACCCAGACTCTCTGTATGCATATATGAGACATTAATGAATTTCATTAGACTTGTAATCTATCCCCCAAATATTTCATTATGCACGTGAAAATAACTCATTATTTAGCTTGCCCCAAACAACAGTCTTGTTCTCATAATGGGGACTCTATGTCCTATGAGCTCAGTATTTACCATATGATTGGCTCTCATTTAAATAACTGCACGTGAATAAAAATGCAATCTAAGTATAATTGCCTCAAAAATCTTTAATCAACCTGAACTTCATTCTAGTTATAAATTCTAATTATAATGAGATTTTTAAAATAAACTCATAATTTTTTAAAGTATAACAGAGTAAAATCCAGAATGTAATAGCAACAGTAATACATTTCTGTCTGACAAGGCCTCAGCATTCACTCTCTAGACACACACACACACACACACACACACACACACACAGGCTTCTAAGCAAGCAGAGTCTCAATGTAAACAGCTCTCCCTTGGTATATAAGCTCAGTTTACCTAGGCATTAGCTTCGAGCTCAGGCTCTATTGCCTAGGAAAAGCCAACTTCACAAAACAAAAGTTATTCCCCTTTGTTTGGAGTTGAAATCTATGTGCTGGTAGCATTTCTCCCCTTAATAAATCCCAAAGAAATACTAAAGCTAAAATAACAAAATAGCAACATTTCTTTTTTCTGATATTAGTGCTTTGAAATTTTTCATGATGAAGGGGATACATATCTATTTTAATAGTTTAAAAGCTTATTGGCCAATAAATACTCTTGCAATACTCATAAAAAAACATTTTCTGAAAGTACCTTTCTTGAACCTAATGCAAATATCGATTTTTCTACTATGCTTTTACTAACATAAAATTCATTTCCAACTGGATTTTTCATTTTATAAAGCATATTAATGACACAAATTAGAATAAGATTCTCTAATGGTAACTGAAATTTTTATAGTAAACACATATAAAATCAAAATTACCAGTATTACATTTAACATATATTCATTAAAATAAATGACTATCAAATAAGAGCAATTATGAACACTAACTTATCAAATACAAACAAAGGTGCTACATACATATATGTTTTCCCATGACAGTAAAAAGTAGTCTGGTGGACATCTGGAGCTGTTAATTCACTTGGGGAGTTCTTTCTAAAGTACAGAGAACCCTGGGTCCCTAGCAGTGTATAGCTAGGTGTGGTGGCACATGCTTGCAATCCAAAGTACTGGGCAGGAGGAGGCAGGAGAGTCAGAAGTTCAAAGTCATGTCTGGGATTTGGAAGCCAGCCTAGGAAACACTAAGTGCTAAAA
>LOEQ01002283.1:0-10456 GCA_001685075.1 Bramus lutescens | reverse complement strand
GGCTAACATAGATCAGAATAATGGGTTAATATAAGTCATAAGAACTAATAAGAAGCCTGTGCTGATGGGCCAATCAGCTTTATAACTTACGGAAATCTCTGTGTGATTTTCTTTGGGGCTTGCCAGCTGTGGGAACCAGGCGGGACAGAAACCCCAACAAGCCAGCCCCATTCGTGTTATACACACTGCTGGATCAACTATCATAAACTACTTTCTGTGCGTTTAATATTCTTAAAAATGATTCCACATTGCAGGCAGAAATTTTACCAGGTATACTTTGAAATATACTCTATGAGAACTTGGAAAACCTGAGCTTTCCTGGATATAGAACGCTGCATTTATATACTGACTTACAACCTTAGCCTCCACAGGTATCAGGGTCCTCACCTAATTAAATGACTATCCCCATCTTATAGTTCATATTTCATTTTGCCAAAAATTTTACTGTCCTATTTAAGAGAAATAAAAACTTATCAAAGAGTGAAAATTGTTTTAAAGAATGTTACTGAATATGAAATTAATATTTACTATATATCTGTAAATTATATGAATTATGTAAACAAAACCCAAAGTGATGTGTGGGCCAAATATGTAAATATAATTAACATTTTAGTTAAGGGGTTATATTTATTATTTGCTTTTTCAAGTTTCTATAATTTCATTCTATCATTCGTAGTTTTTAAAATAGAGTCATTTTACTTGAATCATGTAGATAAGAGCTAATAAAAAAGGAGGCAGATTTTAATCATCTGAAAATTTATATATACGACTAAGTTCAGTCTAAAATCAATTCATTCTAAAGACTTCAGCCATTAAAGAAAATGTAATTCAGAATGCTTCCTTGGGAACTACCATAAAAACCCACAAGAAATATTAATTATCATATGGAAATGATTGCATAATGGACTCTAAGAAATAGGACATATTAGACTGCTACCAAGATCTTTGTGCGTGCCCTCTACCCCTCTCCTTCTTCAAGCCCTGTGTACACATGAGCATAAACTATGTTGGTCTACTTCAGAAACTGCACTATCCAAGAATCAGCAAATCCTTGTCGAAGTTCCCATTACTGAATTACAGAAAATAAATGAATTTCTAAACACAGCAGTTATAAACATAGGTGCTCAGGAATCCATGTGACTGTACCCATGACGAGAGCTGTGACAGTGGGAGGGGCTTGCTGCATATGCGACTGTTTCTAAACTGGGTCTCTGAGTTAAGTATTCCCATACAGTCTCCATGGGGAGCAGTAGGGCGGAGCTTTCCACACTGTGGAACTGGTTTCTTGTTTTAAAGGTGTGGGGTGTGTGTGTGTGTGTGTGTGTGTGTGTGTGTACACAGGTATCTGTGAAAGCAAGAAGAGTGTGTCATATGTCCTGGAGCTGAACTTAGTAGCTGTGAGGGAGCACACTCCGGCCTCTGGGAGACCAGCCAGCCCGCTTGGTGACTGCGTCATCTCTCCGCACCCATTTATTTCCCTAAGTTGTAGACTGTGAAGCCTTAAACCTTCCTGAATAACAGCACTAGCAGTGTCCAGCGCCATCCGGGTGTTCACACGAGTAGGGAGGTCTACAACTAAACGGCAGCAGGAGTCGTGCTTGTTCCTCTCTTGGTGTAGGGACAGGAGATGGAGAACACAGGCCATCCGGATTCCCTGCAACAGTCGTGGTGTAAGGACAGATAGAGAACGCAGGCCATCTGGATTCCCTGCAACAGTCGTGGTGTAAGGACAGGAAGGTGGAGAACGCAGGCCATCCGGATTCCCTGCAACAGTCGTGGTGTAAGGACAGGAGATGGAGAACGCAGGCCATCCGGATTCCCTGCAACAGTCTTGGCTAGAACACTTTCACTGTCACTACTCCGGTGTAAAAAGGCAAAAGAGCCCTGTTCAGAAAAACACTGTGCTCTGAGTCCCGGTCACTGCCTGTTGCTCCTTTTCCTGTGTGCTGCAGCAATCCTTCCCGCTCCTCGTCCCCAGGAGCGGCTTTGTCCACATGGGGCTCAGGAGTACAGTACAATCAAGCTCTCAGGGAGGGTACAGGCCCTGCTACTGCCGTGTACCCAAGAATTTACCTTCTCAAGTCTGCATACCTCCCCTAGCACTACTTAGAGTCTTTGATTTTCCAACAATGCTCTTGGTTTTAAACCCCCCCCTTTTTTTTTTCTTTTAGAAAACCAAGGAATGTTTCTCTTTTAAGACCTAGTTCTGGCTTTTAAAGAGTTTGGCACAAAATGATGCCTCCCTCAGCCATCAAGACACGTATCCTACTAGTTGGGTTAAAGATGTGCCATCAGGTACTTCGTTAGGCTCCAGACTGGAGAATGTTTTCACAAAAGGAAGGCAGAAACTCCTCCATCCCACATTCAATTCTATTTCTTCTTGATCAGCTCCATGGGGACCCTTACAGGACCATCTAATATGCAACTTTTCCCTGAAGAAATGTTACATGATATAATCTGGTTTTTGAAGTTAGATTTGTATTTCTAAGGCACACTTAAGCCAAGGGGGTCTGCTGCCTCTCTTTAAGAGTCTTTTTTAACAAATCAGGTTTTTATTTTGCCTAGAATTTTTAGTTCTCTTCTCTAATATTTCCTTTAATTCAAATGAATTTCAATAGAGGAACTGAATTCTGTATATTTGGTAAAAAGTATTATTTTATTTCAGTACTTTGTGTCTTCTGTGCAAGAGAGCTTATCATTTACACAAAGCTTAAGATGAGTTTCTTTTGAAGATGAAGAAATACTGTTTCATTAATATACATGTGAAATTTCAGTAGTAGAGAATTTGTCTAGCATGTGTTAGGCCCTGGGATTGATTCCCAGCAACTCCCCCCAACCCACCTCCAAAAAGTTAATGCAGACAGGCTGAAATTACAAAATTATATATACATAAGTGCACAATCCTGAGATTTTACAAGTCATACATACTTAATGATAAGAACCTTTCATTAGTTAGTTGTTCCTACTCTCTAGACTAAGTTCTAACACATACCAAACATCTTTCTCTAAGGTTAATGGTACAGTATGTTTTAAGAGCATTGGTTAGAATGTTTTCAAGTGTATGTTCTCTTACATAGTCATGGAAGGCTTTTGCTTCGCTTGAGTGCTCACACGTTTCCCGTCTCTCTGGAGCTGCACAGTAGAGATCCCAAAACACACTGAAAAGTAATTATGGAACATTAAGAAAATCATTAATATGGTAAGTTGAGAAATCACAATTCAACAAACATAAGACATGCAAACCCTTTCTTCTTCAGGACAGGTATAGTTTCTCTGAAAGATTTAAATTCAGGCAAGCTCTTTAACGAATAACTGCTTGTTACCTAAGCATTTTTGCAAACTGTTAAGCATTTTCCTAAAAGGATAAAGAATTTGAAAACACTTTGTTTTTGTCCAGTCCTGAGGATCAACCCTTGTAAGCAGGTTGTTGAGAACTTTCGTTCTTATAATTGCCTGTTCACATAACTGACAATTAGGTGAAATCACGTTTAAGCCAACTTTCCCATGAAGAATAAAAATATAAATGATGTCCTTTATAAGAAAAAAGTGGTTCAATTTTTGTAAGGCAATCTTATTGTCTAGTTCATAGGCCACCACCCTAACCAGCACATTGAACTGATCAAACAAGTTTTCCAAAAATTGGGGGGGTTTTCCCTTTAATTACAGGAAGAGGTTAATAATTTTGAAACCAAAATAATCCATCTCAACTCCTTTACTGTCCTAATTAAAAATTATAATTAAAAAATAAGCCCTGGTCATCATCCCAGCTATCAAGCTACCCGGAAATATGGGAAGAACTGAACAACACGATAAACAGAAGGTCTAGGGCTGCCTATGGACCAGAATCCTTCAGGTTATTTTCCTCCACTTTTCCAAGTCTAAGAGATGGAAGGCACACAAGCTCAATAGTCTAGAACACGGCCATTCTTGAGCAGGCAGAGACCAGGCCTGCTGCTGCTCACCAGCTGTGAAAGACCAAGAGCAACTTGTTTCAACTGGTCAGAAACAGTCTCCTCTTCCACATGGTTTGATTTTTGTGATCAAGTCATACAGCATAAACATGTTTGCTGTGTGGTGAGGATGTATTACATATCAAACTGTAATCTGTGTAAGGGCACAGCAACCTTTAATGCCTCATTTAGTCTGCCTTTCTCTCCTCAACAAGAAAACACTGCAGACCTGGTAACAAAGATAATAATTCAGTAAGATGGCTTTCAAATAGACAACCCTGAAGGCTAAGCACTGGCACCCCTTCAGTGGCTTATGTATTACTCCTCTATGCAGAAGTAGAAAGAAAATCTGTTTTTCTTTTTTTAATTTTATTTTTAATAAAATCCTATATTAAGAAAGAAATACAAAGAAGAAAATAAAGACAAAAGTAAGTTCAGTTCAACATTCTGACAAGAATGAATGCACTTAGAACTGTGTGCAGCTTTGGCAGAGCCCTACAAGATAATACATATGAGACTCCTAGATATTCAGAGACACAGCCAGACTACAACATGGGCAAGGTGTGCACAAAGTATAGTACTCTATGATGACTCATTTTCATCTTCCTAAGGAAATGTAAAACCCTAAAAGTGAAATGTTGAGCAGTGTTTGGTTATTCACAGAATGCTATACACAGCATTCTGATAAACAGCTAAGTACTTCCTCTTAATCTCAAATTTCCTTCATTTGCTAGCAAGTGTCCTAAGACCTTTCCCAGAAGTAATTCTGTAACTTTCTTTCTTTCACTTTTGTATTGTTTGACATAAGGTTTCGTCTAACCTAGACTGTCCTCAGACTCTATGTAAGCAATGATGATGATGAACTCCTAACCCCTCAGTCCCCACCTCCAAGTGCTGGGATTATAGTCATGTGCCATTGCATCTTGCTTGGAATATCACACTTAAAAGACAAGATTACACAGTTATTGCTTTCACTGAATAGGTCCTTAAAAACTATTAAGAATTTTTTAACACACAAAAATATTTATCTTACGACATTAACACTGTTCTATTTTTTCCCTAACAAATGTAGTGGGTAATCAAAAGCTTACAGGATAAATTTTATAGATAAGGAACAAGTTAAAAATAAATAAAATTAAGGTTACACCTGTTATTTTAGAGAAATAGGCTGTTCTCTAATAAAGGTTAAAAAACACACCACCTAAAAACATTTGCCTGCCCCACAAATTTTTTTTTAATAACAGCAAGCCTTTTTCTAGGCTATCCTGTAGCACCTCAGACAAATATAAATTCTCTCCACGCTATACTAGCTATTTTTGTCAACTTGACACAAACTAGAGTCACCTGGGAAGAGAGACTCCATGCAGGAATTGCCTCCTTTTGATAGCCCATGGGCATGTCTGTAGGGGTATTTTCTTAATTAATGATTGATGTGGGAGGGTCCTATTGGGCAGGAGGTCCTGAGTTGAATAAGAAGGTAGCTTAGCAACTCAGAGGGAGCAAGCCAGTAAGTAGTGTTCCTGATGAGATCCTGCTCTGGTCTTTCGGGATGGACTGAAGGCAACTATGGTCAGCGACAGAGAAGCAAACTTGGACACATGCATTCACATACTCTATTCCACGGAAGTCAAAGACTACACATCCAAGGGAGGCCAGGACAAGATAGAAGAAATTATGTCAAAGAACACTCATAAAATAGGATGGTTTATTTTAGAAACTGTATTTATTAGGAGTATATTAGGGGTATTTTATATTTAAGTCTATAATAACCTAAGATATATATCATGAAACTTTGAAAATAAAATTTATAATCAAATAGGGAAAACGTCAGCGCTAAAATAAGCATGTTTTAAGAGGGCATCATCTACTTTATAACTATGTCTGTTGAGCTCTAAGAACTACAGGTGGTAAAGATATTTCAAAACTGCATCTTCTTATAAGGCTCAATCATGTTTTGGCAGTGCTACAGGCCATAAAGCACTGTGACTATCAACATAATATTTGGGAAGAAAGGGCTACATTAGCAATCATGCCAAAAAAAAAAACTGCAGCAAGACCAATGGACATGGTTTATTGCACTATAAGGACACTAAAGCTAGAAGTTCTCTACTGAATCCTTCATTAATTGAAAAAAAAATGAAAATCATCTCTGGATTATACATGTCAAGAACTACCTACAGAAGAGACATGCCATCCATTGATCCAGGTGACTGGATCTTAAAGCAACTGAAAATTCTTCACCTGTTAAACTTCCTAAAAATAAAAGTTGTATTTCATAAATCATTTAAACTCATAAATTCCAAGACTTACATAGTGACAATGAGTTTAATGCCCAGAAGATTCAATGAACTGCTTAATTTGTCCTTCCTGAAAGGGTCTATTGTAAGCAGTTCCGATGACCACTCAACCTGTTCCTTGGTAATAGCACATTCTGGACGTCTATAGAGACATACTTTATAACCTGAGGTGCTAGAGACTCAGGAGCTGAGAAGCTGAGCACTATCTTTGGAATACAGTGAACTCATTGTGGTAACTAATGCTGCAGATTTACACATGTGTTTATCACTGAGAAAGAAGTAGAAAATGTGAGTTCTATAAATGAAGAAAAAAAGCTATATAACAGAAGTAAAATGTACCAAGTGATAAAATATTTGGGTTTGTATCATTTATTACATTTATTATTAAAGTCTGCCCATTATAAATCAATGAAAAATAAAACAAATTTATGGTTTTCCAAGATAGTTTTCTCACTTCCTTCTTAAAGATCCACATGCAGATAGAGCACTCATATACACTAAATAAATAACACATGATTCCAGCATGACTTAACCAGCCTAACATATGAAGGGACAACAGAAACGAATTGGTTGCCAGGAATCTATCAAGTTTAATAAACACATGACATTTGACTCAGAAGACAGAACCTTATTATAGTAACCAGATGGTGGAATTCCTAAAAACAGAAATTTGAAAAATAAAAAGACAAATAAGCAAAAAAGAAATTCCTCTTGAAAAAATTTTTGAAGGAAAAAAGTCATAAGTTCAAGTATGATATAAATGAATGCTAGGTATTCATAATCCCTATAATAGATTGGATCTAGAATGTCATATGTTAAAAACCAAGTTTGGAACTATTTTGTAGGGAGCAACGTGTGGAGACAAGTGAGGAGCTTTAAAAGATGGGTCCTAGTGAGGCTACCTTCTAGTATCCTTAAAGGGAATAGTGAGACACCAGACCCTAATCTTCCTTTTTCTCCTCCTTTTGTGTCAAAACCATTAGGTAAAATGCTCCATCATGTGCTCCAATCATGATGAGCTGCTTGATTTTGGTTGAAAGGAAATGGGCCAATAGTCATAGGCTCTAAAACTGTAAGCCAAAAAGTCATTCTTTTCTCTTTGTAAGCTGATTGTCCCAGGCAATTGTTGCAACTCCAGAAAACACACTAACACACTCTCTGCTGAGCAAAACTATATTCACAAGACCAAGGACACTTTGCATACTGAACTCTTCACCTTAAGACTTCCATACACATGCACTTTTAACAATAGTAATCCACACACCTATGAACACCTTATGTTTGATAAAATTGTATAATGGGAAAAAGAACAAAGCATCTTCAACAAGTGGTGCTGAACTAGCTGGATGTCAACATGTAGAACAATGCAAATAGATCCATATCTATCGCCATGCACAAAGCTCAAGTCCAGGGTCAGGAAAGATGGCTCAACAATTAAGACCACTGGCTCCTCTTACAAAGGTCCTGTGTTCGATTCCCAGAAACCTTATGATGGCTCATACCTATCTATAGAGAGATCTGAGGCCCTCTTCCTCCTTAAAGGTCCCCATGCAGATACAGCACTCATATACATTAAATAAATAGATAGATAGATAGATAGATAGATAGATAGATAGATAGATAAATAAATAAATGGGGTACAGATCTAAACAGAGAATTCTCAATAGAAGAATCTCAAGTGAAAATTGGGAGCGTGGTGGTGGGAGGAGAGAGAAGGGGAGAGGAGAAGAATATGAGGGAACAGAATAGTCAATATGGGGGAAGGGCAGAGGGGGAGAGCAAGGAAAGAGATATCTTGATCGAGGAAGCCATTATGGGGCTAGCAAAAAACTTGGCACTAGGGAAATTCCCAGGAATTCACAAGTATGACCACAGCTAATATCCTAAGCAGTAGTGGAGAGGGTGCCTGAACTGGACTTCCCCTGCAATCAGCCTAATGACTACCTTAATTGTCATTATAGAGCCTTCAACCAGCAACTGATGGAAGTAGAAGCAGAGATCCACAGTGAAGCACTGGGCTGAGTTCCCAAAGTCCAGCCGAAGAGAGGAAGAAGTAAGAATAAGAGCAAAGGGGTCAAAACTATGATGGGGATACCTGAAACAGATTACCTGATCTAAGGGAGCTCATTGACTCTGGACTGACAGTGGGGGGGAAACAGCATAGGACCAAACTAGGCCATCTGAACATGAGTGACAGTTGTATAGCTGAAGCAGACTGTGGGGCCACTGGCATTGCAGCCTGGATTTATCTGTACTGCTTGAACTGTCTTTTTGGAGCCCATTCTCTTTGAATGGATACCTTGCTCCGTATAGATATAGTTGGGAGGGCCCTTCAAACCTGCCTCAAAAGGATATGCTAGACTTTGTTGACTACCCATGGGAAGAAGCCTTATCCTCTCTGAGGAATAGATGGGGTAGAGGAGGGAGTGGGAAGAGGTGAGAGAGTGAGAATTAGGATTGGTATATAAAATTTCAATTAAATAATAATAATAGAAGAAATGCTCAACACCTCTAGTCATCAGGAAAATGCAAATCAAAATGACTCTGAGATACCATGTAAAACCTGTCAGAATAGTTAAGAACAAAAACACTGCTGACAGCTTACACTGGAGAGGATGTGGGATAAGGGGAACACTTCTCTACTGCTGGTGGGAATGCAAAATTGTACAGCCTCTTTGGAAGTCAGTATGGCAGTTTCTCATAAAATTGGAACTCAATCTACCTCAAGACCCAACAATCCCACTTTTGGGAATACACCCAAAGTATGCTCAATCACGCCACAAGGACACTTGTTCAACTATGTTCAAAGCAGCATTGTTTGTAACAGTCAAGACCTGGAGACAACTAGATGCCCCTCAACAGAAGAATGGATAATGAAAATGTGGCGCATCTATACAATGGAGTATTACTCAGCTGTAAAACCAATGACCTCATGAAATTTGCAGTTAAATGGATGGAACCAGAAAAAAAAATAATTCTTAGTGAGGTAACCCAGACCCAGAAAGACAAACACATTATGTACTCATTCATAAGTGGATATTAGGTGTAAAGCAAAGGATATCAAGGCTACAATCCATAGTCCCAGAAGCTACGTAACAAGGAGGACCCTAAGAGGGGGACACACGGATCACCCTGGTAAAGGGAAATAGGTAAACTGGGGGCAGGGGTATGGTAGAGAGGAAGGATAGGAACAAAAGGGTCGAGGTGGAGGAGGGATGGAAAGAGAGAACAATGAAAGATATCTTGATAAAAGGGGCCATTATGGGGTTAGGGAGAAACCTGATGCCAGGGTAATTCAAAGGAATCCACATGGATGACCCCAGCTAAGACTCCTAGCAGTAGTAGAAAGGGTATCTGAACTGGTCTTCTCATGTATTCAGATTGATGACTAACTTTATTGTCATCATAGAACCTTGATCCAGTAACTGATGGAAACAGATGCAGAGATCCACAGACAAGCACTGGGCCGAACTCCGGGAAGTCCAGTGGAAGAGAGGAAGGAAGGATTATATGAGCAGGGGGGGATTCAAGATCATAATGGGGGTGTGAGAGGTCCCTGGCCAGCAAAGGGCCCTGATCCTGTACCAGAAGATCCATCGGAGGGGTGAGTGTGTTCCTGACCCGAGGAAACGGACCACAGACATTCCTCAACCCCCTAAACTTCCTGCTCATTCTTCAGGGGCTCCTATNGCCCTGATCCTGTACCAGAAGATCCATCGGAGGGGTGAGTGTGTTCCTGACCCGAGGAAACGGACCACAGACATTCCTCAACCCCCTAAACTTCCTGCTCATTCTTCAGGGGCTCCTATCCCCACCTACTGCCCTTCTCTTCCTACCCCATGACAGCTTGCGTTCAGGCACCTCCTCCCTTCCCTTCTTTGGGGCCATAGATCTCCCAGCTCAGCCTCTTTGGGCGATGGGACAGGGTTGTGTGTGCAACCTGGCTGGAGTCCCTTTGTTTCAATAGCCTGCCTGCAGCAAGGTAGGCCTTTTCTCTGCAAGGTCCCTGGCCAGCAAGGGGCCCTGATCCTGTACCAGAAGACCCATCAGAAAGCATTTGTAGGAAAAGATGGGCAAGCGCCAATGCAAGAATGCCTCCAACAATCTGAAAAACGTGATAACACCAGAATCCAGTGAACCTACAACAGGAAGATGGGAATACCCTAATCCAGAAGAAGTAGAAAAAATTGACATTATGAAAGCAATAGA
>LOEQ01002282.1:146324-169113 GCA_001685075.1 Bramus lutescens | reverse complement strand
GACTTCCTTGCTCATGATCTCCTTCCTTCCGCTCCTCATTTGGACCTTGGGAGTCTTGAGGAAGGTTGTTTCTTAATTTTCTGAGAAATTGCCACACTAACATCTGAAGAGGTTGTACCAGCTCACCAGTTAAAGAAAACATTAAATCGAACAAAAGCTTAACCCAAAATATCAAGGAAATAAGGGACACCATGAAAAGGCCAAATCTAAGAATAATAGGTATAGAAGGAGAAGAAATTCAGTTCAAAATCACAGAAAATATATTTAACAAAATCATAGAAGAAAACTTTCCCAACCTAAGGAAAGATATACCTATGAAGATACAAGAAGCTTACAGAACACCAAATAGACTGTATGAAAATAAAAAGTCCTTTCGCCACATAATAATCAAAAATGCTAAACATACGGAGTAAAGAAAGAATATTAAGAGCTGTAAGGAGAAAGGCCAAGTAACATATAAAGGCAGACCTATCAGAATTACACCTGACTTCTCATTGGAGACAATAAAAGCCAGAAGGTCATGGTCAAGCATTATGCAAACATTAAGTGACCACAGATGCCAGCCCAGACTACCATCTTTGGACTCTTATCTTGAACATTAGAACAATAGCAGTGGCTCTGATAACTTGTAACTTCCAATCTGGAGAGAAACAGTGATGTTCCCAGATGGAGATGCCCTGCTGTGTTAGAACAAAGATTCCTTCCCTGGATATGCATGGATATATTGTTTGAAATGTGGAGGTTCTCACAGTTGACTTTACTGTTAACGTATAAAAATAGTATTGTAAGTACTGTAGTATGTGGTATGGGGGAAGTCACTGAGAACCTGGGGTTGACGAGGGACCTTTCTGGTTTGTTCTTTTTTTTTTTTTCACCATGTGTATGCCTGGCTGTGAAGGAAGTGAAGGTTAAAAACTGTGCTTCAAAAATACAAGTCTGCTGGTGTTTTAGAGAGTGCCTTCTATATTAGCCACTGCAGGATTTCGTTATGTCCGAGGCAAAGTGGTGCTTGGTTAACTGGGGTAGTGGTGTGAGGGGAATTATTACTAAAAAGCTAGATGGAAGGCTCATTTCTAAAGTGTGAACACTAAAACTAAGACTGAATGTAAAAAACTCTGAAGGCAAAGCAAAGGAGTCTCCTGTCTAACTCCAGTAGCTATAAATGATAGTGCCACAAAGTCAAAGAAGAAATTCGGGGACAATGACAAGTTTTACATCCAGTTTCTGTGTTGTGTTGTGTTTAGAGAAAGAAGGATGGAAAAGGATATGGGTTTGTTTGGTGCATTTGTGGAGGATTTCCAAGGCTGTAAGAACATAGTTAAGGCCTCATAATGGAGACAGACTGAAGATGTGACTGAGAGACACAGCGAGGATTTGTATAAGCCAGAGTCCTTAATGGACAGCTTTTAAAGAAAACCAAGAGCCGGCTCAGCACGATGGGAAGGGAAAGAATCTTTTTAAATTGTCTTACTGGGCAGGAAGGTACAGGTGAATGTGTAATCAGAAACCTCACCTCTCTCCTGTCTATACCACCCTTGCAGCCTTGGGGGGAAGAAGTGCACTTTGGCTGCTACTGAAACCCCAATCATTTTGTGTAAGATCTGAGAAGAATTATTCTACAGAATTCTATAGAGAATGAGAAGACCACATGATATGTTTAAAAAATAATTTTAATGATTTATTTTTAACTGTGTATGTGAACATGTGAGTACAGATGTGTTGTGGAATAATCTTTTATACACTGTGAAGTTGGTTTGATTTAATAAAAAGCTACAAAGCCCATAGGTAGGCAGGATTTGGGGAGCAGAAAGGACGCTGGGAAGAAGGGTGGAGATGCAGGAGTTGCCAGCCAGGGATAGAGGAAGCAGGAAAGCAACATGGGCTGTACAGAGTAAAGGTAATAAAGGCATGAAGCAAAAAGTAAATTTATATAATGGTTGAAGAGAAGCAGCAATAGTTTAACTGGATTGCGCTCAATGCAGCGTAGGACAGATTAATTCGTGTATGGAAGGCCAAGGTGTTTGTTGCCTTCCTTATGCCAGATGTTTATGTGAGTGTTGTTATGCTGCTGTTGTTTAGTTCATTCTAATCTTATATCTTAAATCCTTGGCTGTGAAATGTGTGGTATGTATAAGAATCTGATTATGTTATTAAAAATGAAGATTTCTCAGCCAGTCTGAAGATTCTGCTAGGAGATGAAGGGGCCTGCATTTTCCTTTTCTTTTCTTTCCTCTTTCGCCCCCCCTCCTCTCTTCCCTCCCTCTCTTCCTTCCTCTTTCCATTTCTTCCTTTGTTCCTGTGTGGTTCTGGGGTGAACCCAAGGCTTTACACATTTAGAGAAGGCCTCAGACATTTAAAGTTCCAGTTTACAATTTTACCAGCCACTGCAGATGATTCTGGGAAGGTAATTCAATGTTCTGAAACATGAGAAACACAGTTTTGACCTCACCACGACTTATGGTAAAATTGACTTTGCATTTTCAGAGACCTTTCTTTTTGAGATCTCTGATTTTTTTTTTTTTACTCCCTTATTCCCCAAATCAGCAAATTACTCAACAACTTTTATGTCAATCAAGGGGTTTAAATTGTTCTGAGGTAAAATGGAAGTGGAAAAAGCAGTAGATGCTTTTAAAACAGATGTAGGAGTTCAGGAGCTCCCGTCGTAAATCACATTGTCTATGACCTGGATAAATTGAGTGACAGATGGAACTGCATGACTTCAGGCAGGCGCTCCTTAAACCACGAGAGTTTATGAGTAAGTTTCAGAGCCATGGAATTCTGAAACTGTTTCTAGTTGCATGTAGCTTCATGCCATTTTTATAATAATAGAAATGGTCTTTATCCTACACCCCCATCAGTTTTGTTTGTCAAGATGTAGATAAAAGGAGGAGATGCAGGAGAGCTTCTGCCCACACATATCTTTGCTTCATTGCTTGTTTCCCTGGAAACAATTTAGGTAAGCACTGGTTACTGATTAGTGGTTCAACATCAATGAATGGCCCTGCTGGTATTAATTTGCAAAGTCACGAAATAGATGGGTGGCACAGGGGGTTCTCTTTTGGCCTTTTAATAATAATAAAAAAACCGCATTTCTAGAAAATTCTCTAAAGCATTGAGCTCTAGGTTTTTGCTGTTAAAGTGGATTGACTTTCCTCTTCCCAGATTTTCAGTGTGCCACTATCCCAGTCATTACTGTGGGTAAGACGACTTGGACTTGAATGTTAAAACTCATCCCTTAAAAGTTCCTTTGATACTGGAGGCTCTCCCAGGGATTCAGTGTCACTTGGCTTACAGGGTTAGCAGAGACGCAGACTACAAAACCAGAGTGCGGAACTCTAGTAGTTTTCCATCTGATGGCTGCTCTCATCTGTCCGTCAGCCTTTGACTTTTCAACTTCGAAGTCGTTTGCTGGAGAAGCAAAAGAGAAACTAGAGAGCAGGCCACTCTCGATGAACATTCTAAGTAATTCACTCTGACTTTATTTAAAAATAAAATAAATACTGGCAAGGCCTGCTATTGAACTGGATTCTAAGGTTTCAAAATGTCTTTTGGTATTTTGACCTATAAAAGTGGTACTAGTATCTTTTAACATCATTTTCCATTTTGTTTTGTCTGGGTTAAAGTGATTTAAGCCAAGGCAAGCACTGAGAGTTTAAACTCACAGAAAATGGTCATGTGGTTGGTTAATGGACACTTTCCACTTCCATTTGCCACTTCCGTTTCTTATCCGTTTTCTTCCAAGCAACTTTACCTTCTGCTTCCTGTCACCTCTGTGTCTGTTTTGTGACCTTCCCTTCTTCCTCTGAGACTCAGATGAAGGGCTAGGGAGATGAACTTGTTGCTCTTGTAGAGAACCTGGGTTCAATTACTAACACCTACATGGTAACTTATAACGGTCCTTCACTCTAGTTCTCAGGGATCTGATGCCCTCTTCTGACCTTCATGGACACCAGGACATATGCTGTGGACATATATACGTGCAGGCAAAATGTTCATGAACATAAAATAAAATAAAAACATCTTCAAGAAAAGATTCAAATATTAAGCTTTATATCAATTTCCCCACCTACGGTTTGACCTGGTTTTTGCGTAACCACCTGGGTGAGTGAGTTGGGAGTCACCAGTGTGGTGTATCTGCTTGTCTCCCATTTACTTTGGTGTTAAAATTAGGCTATTTGTTTTTGACTCACTTTCATAATAGGGCTTGGCTCTTTGTCAAAGAGAACATGCTTTTTGACAGGCAACTCTTGGCATACAGTGGGAGCTTCAAAGTATATTGAATGAATGAATGAATAAATGAATGAATGAATGAATGAATGAATGAATGCATGTTTACTATTCATATGCCTCCCCTTCCCTTATAACTTTTTTAATCTAGGGTGTGAATTTACTTTATCCCCTTAATATTCTTCTGGAAAATATATTTGAAAACATGCCCTCCCCTCCCTGTCAAGTGGCCCTGTGAAAAAGGAATGACCCAATGGGGAAATAAATAGCTTTGTTCCTTTTTACATATAGTTTTCTGTGTCATATGACTATTCTCTTTGAAGTCCTGTGTTTACTGACATTCCACAGAGGAAAGCCCATTTATCTTTATGATCTTTGGCTGCTGTGGCTCCTCTAAATACATTGATTTGCTCCTGGCTTGGCATCCTAACCTCTGGAGAACTGTGTGGAGGAAAAGGAGCAAGTTGTGGGGGCAGAGCCACCCCTGTGCATTTCTCTCATTAGACTTTGTGTCTGCGTTACTGTTTCTTAGCTTCTCTTCCTTGGTCTAGGAAACGTAAGAGCTTCCTTAGAAAAGGTGAGACACACCTCTTCTCCAAAGTGCAATTTAATCAGAAGCTGTCCTGTGTCCATATCAGCTAGACTGCATTAAAGACGATGAGCCTTAGAATACACTTCACCTGCCCATTACCATTTTTGGGAACTTAGTTGAATTTTTATAAAAGTCCTGGACATTTATGTTGCATCCTTACCTGGATACCTTCTGTCCTTTCCCAATGTCATATGAGCTGTGAGGTAAGATGCGCTGTCAGTGAGCATGACACTGTTATTCATGAGGGTCTTGGTGCAGACCAATGCATTATTAGATGCGTGGTAGACAATGCCAACGATCCTTAGTTTGTGAGTACAACTCAGGGTCATAGGTGAATTTTGTGAAAAGCGGCTGCAGGGCACAGTCCTTATTCCTTCCTCATACTTGGGCCGTTGTATGTAGTAGGAATCAGTCAGCATTGGTAGCAGGATAGCTCAGTTTGTATTTCCTTTTTCTCTGATAGGGTCTTTCTTGATCCCAGTCTCTTGAGTACTTGCGCCAGTCACCCAAAGTGATGCCCATTGCTTGGTATTGGCTGGAAAGATATTTGGATATCCTTGTTTTCTCATCTCTCTTTGTCCAGCTCTTCTTTCTGTGGAAATTCGTGTTTTACGATCTCTCCCTTATTTCCTAAGGACAAGATATCATTAAGACCATGGCTGAATATAATTAATGACCCAAGTTCAAGATCTTCCTCTGATGCTTAGCTGTAGGACAGAGGATAGATTGCATGACACCTCTCAGTTCCTGTTTATTTCATAATATGCACTAAAATATAGTACTACTATATTTTAATGTGAGGTTTAAATGAAATAAACGTACTGAAAACAACTACCATGAACTATCATGTAGTTATTGGTATTTGTGGTTACCAATTACAGTGGCCATGTAGGAAAGGATATATTAAAGAAAAGCGACAGAGCTTATATTCTACTATGGCAGTTTTTTTATTGCCAGATTCTGAAAGCATAAAGGAAGGATATGATCCTTGCCCTCAAGGTATTTATGGTCTCATAAGATAAGATGTATCATTTCATACATACAATAAAAGTATCAACAGTGTTGTCAGATTATCAAAGGAGTCAGTGGACTCACAGAAGAGGGAAGGATCATTATTTATACTATTTGAGTCACTTAGCTAAAGCATAAATGTGGTGGTAATAACATAAAATAGCTCTTTTGCATGCAGCTGTTTCTATATCTAAAGGAACACATATAAGCTTGACTCAAGTGGATTTTTATGTGACATAGAAAAGGCTTTCATTTTTGAAGACATCTCAGTGTATTTTGAACAAATACTGTCATAATAAATACAGATGGACTGTGGGTAGAATTGCTGCCTCTCAGAGCAGCCCCAGGCAGCCTGTTAGCGGCCCATCTCCTCTGCACTGGCTCTTGTTACTTTTGTAAGCAAAACAACAAGATGATTCCTCTAATGGAGACAAATATCAGGTTCGTGAGTCTGTGGTTGTCACCATCATGGTCTGTGTTGAGGGTCATGCTATATAGTTAGGTAAGTGAGGTTCTTGTCTTTGTGGGTTAACTGGATCAGGCAGGATCCATCCCTCGAGATGAAGGAGTTTCCAAGTAGACAGCTTTATAAATGATTCCTTTTCACTGGTCTGTAATGGAAGGAAGGGACCGACTATGTAAAAGTTTATAACCCGTGATGTTCTGTTGTGTCTGGTCACATTTTGATTTCTAGTAATGCAGACATACTGGGAATAAACTAGCAACTTATATTAACAAAAAGCGGGACCATGAATTAATTACACGTTTCTCTCCTTCTCTTCCATTTTCTGCCCGTAGTTGACACTCCAGATCCTTACGTGGAACTCTTCATCTCTACAACCCCCGACAGCCGGAAGAGAACAAGACACTTCAATAATGACATAAACCCTGTGTGGAATGAGAGCTTTGAGTTCATTTTGGATCCTAATCAGGAAAATGTTTTGGAGGTGAGTGAATCATCTGGGGGCTGTGCACAGTGCTCATTCCTATGGAGAGAGAACGCCTGTCTCTTCCCCTCTGCCTTCTTTCCCCTCAATTTGTTGTGGTTGTCTGTGCGCTGGGTACCATGCTTACTGGGCTGCGATGGTATGTGTGAAGCTATGTGAGTGTCCACGTGGATTTCCCAGATGCTTGTACACGTCAGAGAGGGTGTACTTTATGTTCTAAAGATGAGATTTTTAAAAAGCTTTGCTTTTAAGATATGTGTACATGGATTTTTTTCTTTAAAACAGTTGTATTGATTTTCTGTATTAATTTCTTTTTCATATTTCAAATCCTGGAGAGAGTAACCTTCCATTGTTGTAAATAGTGGTTTGTTAGAAATATGTGAAATTTTTTGCTTCAAATAGAAATCCCATATTGAGAAAGAAAAAAAAATGAAAGTATTGTGTGTAAAATATTGAGACCTCTAGGGGACTTGTGTAAAGAATGGACTAATGTGTGTAACCTTATGGGACTGTGATTACAAACAACAGCAGAAACAAAACATGAGGACCTTAAGGGCCTGTGAAATATTAAATACTTTAGATTTTAAAAATTAAATGTTTTGAGGCAGGCTCTTGCTTCCATGTTTGGCTGACATAGCACCTGCTGTGTAGACCGGGTTGGCCTCAAAATCCAGTTATCAGCCTGTCCTGCACTTTGAGTGCTGGTGTTAAAGATTTTATGCAACTGCACCTAGCCAAGGAACATTATTTTTAAGCATGATAAACAGTTTTATAGTACTTTGTTTTTTAATTTTATTTGGAGAATGTATTTCCTGCATGTTTGTCTGTATACTATGTGCATACAATGCCCCGTGGAAGTGAGACAATTTCCTAGAACTGAAGTTACAGATCATTGTGAGCCACCCTGTGGGTACTGGGAATTGAACTTAGGCCCTTTGGGAAGAACATCTAGAGCTCTTAACTGCCATGCCATCATGCTAGTCCGCCATGCTAGAGATTTTAGATAAGATTTCTGGAAAGTGCTTACACTCTCTTTTGCTTTGCAGATCACATTGATGGATGCCAATTACATCATGGATGAAACCCTGGGCACAGCTACATTTCCTGTATCGTCTATGAAGGTGGGAGAGAAGAAAGAAGTCCCTTTTGTTTTCAACCAAGTGAGTAGCAGCAGAGTCGCTTCCCACTCCATGTTCTATACGCATTGATTTATTTTAGAAATCTGGGCTTAATCTTGGAAACATATTCCCTAAAGAGTGCTTTATCTTTTATTTTGTTTGCTCTTTTCCTTCCTGCCCTAACCTTGTGCTATTGTCCTTCTTTGTGGTGCTAGGGCGTGGATCCAGGACTTTTCACAGGCTAAGCAAACACCCTACCATTGAGCTATATCCAGAGACCCTCATGCCAGCCTCTTATCATTGAATAAGTAAACCTTGATTGAGGTGATAAATACTATGAGGCATTAATTTTTTGTTGTTCCAAGTAATAAGAGTGAAGTTAAGCAACAGCTTTGGTCTCCATTAGAGGATCCACCAATGCAAAGCATTTGGGATCATAAGATGTTGCCAAATGCAGACTATCCCAACATTGTATGCTATTTTGTTGGAATATGTATTTACTATTACTATTATAAACACACAAGCTAATATTGAGTATATTGCTATAAATTAAATATGTCTACAAAAAGGAATTCTGACTCAGATAATTAGGGCCCCATCAGAGAAAGGTCAGAAGGAGTGGTGTTGGGTTATTCTCATTATCTTTATACTTTTAGGGTTGTCACAATTTGGTATTCATTTATGAATAATAAAAGCATTGGGGAAATGATTTATGTGGAACAAACTCAATGTATCTTAATGTATGATAAATGTATAAGAAATGAATTAGAGAATTTATGGTGAGACGTGTAACTGACTGGTGAGCCAGTTAAAACATTTTATCATGTCCACAGAAATGCCGTTTTCACTCATCCTTAGAATGACTTCAGGTTCCTCTACTTACACAAACCTTTCTCCCTTAACTCTCGGCTTCTCCATGTTGCCTGTCCTATTGCAACTTCAGACAACCTTTTCCTATTTGATCCCTCAGGATAACCTCTGGTGTTCTGGGGACTGAGTTATTTATACTGCCCAATTTATCAAATTCCAGTGGTAATGAAATTTATATAGGCCAAGAGAAGTGAATTACTAATTATATGTGCCTGCAGAGTCTGTGCATGACTTATGTGCACACCATGTGTGTGCACTTAGAAGTGAACTTAAGATAACAGGTTTCTTGAGCAGGCCGCATGATTTGGTCACCCAGAGAACCTGAGAAACTCCATCTGTGCATTCCTCATGGGTCCTTTCCCTGCTCTGGAAGGCATGTCTTCTACCAAGAGATGGATGCCTTACTTTTCTGTGGGCACCTTTTAACTTCATTTCAGTTACTCATTCATTTTATAAACATTTATCAAAAATCTGCAGTGTATCAGCCATTGTGCTTGTACAAAACATATCAGGAACAATATACAGGAAGTTATTCTCTCAGTTATCTTAGTCTGGCTAGAGGAGAGAATGGAGTTGTAATGGGAAGTGGAAGGAGGTGTGTGTGTATGTGCGTGCGTGTGTGCGTGCGTGCGTGTGTGTGTTTGTGTGTGTGTAATAATAAGTCACCATGCACTGAGATAAATATCGGTGGGGTACACAGAGTTTAATGAGAGTGTGCATAAAGGAAGTTTGTTGTGTGAGAGGAGGCCCCGGGTGGTTTGAACAGTTTGAATAGTGAACATAGTGGTTAACACCTTGACATCTGAAAGTGGTCCATTTGGTCTTTGAATTCCTGATTATCTTTTCATCGTGGAAGTTTAGTAGTTCCTTTGTGACTCATCCATCTGTAAAAATAGAGATAATATCTTATAAGGGATTGATTATGATAACTATATACATTAAAACAATGAATATCATATAACTTTAATGATAACTTGTTATAATTTATTGCATAAAATATAAGCTTATGCATCATTTAGATAGTTTAAAAGTAAATATATTGTGCATTCTACATTATGTATTAAGTATGCTGCAGTGATATTTAAAACATTTAAATAGTAAACATGCTATATGCATGCATACATACCATACAGCAGTGGCTGGTACATATTAAACACTATGTATGACTGTGTTTTGTTTTTGTTGCTGATATGACTTGAGAAGAGAGTAGTTTTTCAGGAGGCAGAGAAATAATTTTGAGCATTCTAGACAGAAGCAATTGCAAAAGCATAGTCTTGAAAGAAGGAAGCAAGATGGGGCAAGTTAAATGCTTGCCAGGTACACAGTGTGAGTAGTAGGCCAAAGGGCACAGAGGTGGTCAGAACATCGTGGTCCTGCCTGGGCTTTCAATATAGGTCTGTCGAGAGCATTGTAAGCATGGGGTAGCCTTTCCAAAACAGGTCTTTTATTTTCAATACCTGATCCAAAACCTGACTATGAAAGAAGACATTATAGAGAAAAAGAATATGGTCCACCTCCTTCCGTCATGACCTACAGCTAAGTTGTATAACCCCCGAGCTCTGAAGACACTTCCTACATTCCTGAATTCAAAGTAGGTTATGTAATTGCTTTGCGTACTGTGTCTGGGACATAGTTAGCCAAAGAGCTCTCTTTTTTTATGACTTCTTTCTCTAGAGTCCCTTGTGGTTTGTATTTGAAGTCAATCCTTTGAGTTGATGAGCTGGGGTGGTCCTTAGGAGAAGGGGAATTGCTGGTTGAAAGAAGAGTAAGAGTCTGGGGCTCTTCCTTGGATTATGTGGGAGTGCCCTATGGGAGCCTTGCCTTCCTCTTCATTTCCTGAGATAGGATCTGCCCTAGGTGGGTGGTTTTCTGTTTGTACCGCTCACACAGATGTGTACGACAGAACAAGCCACCAGGGAATGCTCGGAGAGTGCAGACTTCAATAAACCCTGAAGATGAGTGCGACAATATGGTATAAGAAGAACACTTGGCCTTGGTCAAAAAGTACAAAAATTATAAGCCAAGACATTACTAGTCCAAGTTCCCTCAAACTTCTGGCATCTGAAAGTTAATCTGACTCAACACAGAGTGGTGTCTATGGCCAGGAGACAGCTGGAGACTCAACAAAGACCTCCAATTGAACATGGACTGACTCCCAGGGACAGCTCTGGCCATTTGGGGATTTGGAACCTGGAATCTTGTTTGTCTGGTCACTGTTCTCCTTCCACATGTTTGAATTATCGTTTGCTTTCTCTGAGCCTCACTTCCACCAGTAAAATGAGGGCTTAGAATGCGTTATTTCAAGCTGCTCTCTTGCTTAGTTTATTTTGATCGCGTTCCCAAAGAAACTTTGCACATTCTCTTCTTTCACAAATAGTAAAAATAAAAACAGCAAGAGAAAAGCTCTTTCATTTGCATGTTATGTAATTCCAAAATTCGGACTTTGTCAGTGCAATGACGAGCTTTACTGTGAGGGGAATGTGAGTTCTTATGTATGCCCCAAACTAGCTAAGTATCAGAGAGGCACGGAGGTCCATTTTTAGAAACGCAAGAATCTGTTTGAAAAGTAGATAGCCATGTGTACAGTGACGAGTAGTAGGTGAGGTGTTTGTGTGTTCCATGTGACTTGCACATGTGTCTTCCATGTGATGAGCACACAGCAAATGACATGGCCGCGGTGTCCTCATATTCTTGTAAGATTGGTAAAGAGGCAACAATGAGGAGATGAATAATCACTCAGCACTAGCTCGTGATACATACCAGGAAGAAAATTCCATAAAGCAACGTAATAGAACTGGGTGTGGTGGCACATGCCAGAATTGTGAGCGCTAGGGAGGCTGAGGCAGGAAGATAATGATTCTCAGGCCAGTGTGGCCTCCATAGATCCTATCTTAAATAAAGAAAAAGGGCTGAAGAGCTGTCTTAGTGGGTAAAGGCACCTGCTGCCATGCCTAACAACCTGGGTTTGACCCAAGAACCACTTGGTGGAGGGCGATAAGGAACTTCCTCAAGTTGTCTTTTCACCTTCATGTGAAAGTGCTTGTGGCATGCATAGGAGACCACATGCACACACACACACACACAAACACACACATAAAGAGATAAAATATAAAACAACAACAATACCACAATAACACTCTCAACCATTCTGACAACTGTGCACCTGAAGTTTCTGGTACATACAACCAGAAAAGAAGGCCTCTCTAAAGCATTCTATTTCCTCCCCCTCCCCAGATTTTATTCTAAAGTTTTTCAAATATAAAGCCCTCAAACGTTTCTACAGTGAGCAGACACACAACTGCCATCGTGTCCTGTGGTTTACATTCCCCTGCTGCATATATCTGCCACACACTTCATCTCTTCACTCATCCATCAGCTGATCCCTTTGGTACATTTATAAACAGATGGCAGACAGCTCCATGCTTGACCACTAAGCACTTCAGTATATCACTGAGCACCATTCAGGATCTCTATATTAGCATTTTGAGTACCATGTGCCTAGTAAAGAAAATATGTGCCTAGGGTTAAAGAAATAAACCACTCATTTATTAGTTTGATCATTCTTTACAGATGCTGTCACGTTCTGTAATTAACATTCTACTGCTGTGTTTGTTTGTCATCTGTTTTCCATCTATTCTCAAATAACCACAGAACACCCAGTAATGCAAAGCCTCTCTTTGGCTACTGATTTCAAACATGAGCAAACAAGCATCTTTGTCCTCACAGAGCTAATATTCTGTGTAGTAAGCCAGATGAGATGCAAGTTAAAACAGGGAGAGATGCTTCTGTTGGTGAGAACAGCAAATGCTGCGTAAGCCAGGGAAGAAGAATGAAGGGGTTGCGTATGTGCATGGTGAAGGGAGTAGCAAATGACACTCCAGAAAATGTGGCTGGGAAAGGGATCTCAGAGGCTAGGGGCAGAAGAGATCCGAGGTAGGAAGACCCTTCCTATGGTTTCAGTATGTCCTCCTAGGGGTACAGGGCTGGGAGTGTATGGCACTGTTGATAGGTGGGGGATTGGAGCTCTTAACATATGGGGGGAGGTATGTCATTATGGAATTGATGCTGGCCATCCTTGGGAGTTGAGGAATTGTAAAATGAACACAACTGGTGCCTCCGCACTTTCTGGTTCCTTGTTTCTGTCGTAATCTCTGTGTGTTTCAATTGTTTCCGTACCATCTGTCATGGCCTTAATTGGAGCATCCTCGCTTGGACTTTCAGCCTCTGAATCTAGCTAATCTATGCAAACCTATGTTCTTTATAACATACCTAGCTAGGTATAAGGTTATAATCACAGTAAACTGACTAATGTAGACTAGAGGCCCAGACTGTCTGGCAGACTAAGTAACTGCAAGGAGGATGGCTCCAGTGCAGAGAAATAAAGAAGGACAAGAGACTAGGTCTCAAAGGGACAGACAGCAATACATTACAGCCATTGTGGGTAGCCCAGACATCAAAGGCTCAGCTTTTCATTGAAGAAAAATGTGACCAGCGTGACTCACTCACAGAGTAGAGGACAGTCCACATCAGAATGACCTCAGGAACTGCCTCAGGGAAGCCATCATCCTGGATAGGCACAGCACGTTCAGGAAGCACATTTCTAGCTAAGGATAATGAAGAGAGGATTGATGCATGGAGGAAGAACAGTTTCAGCGGGTCAGAACCCAGCAGCACGTGCGTACATGCGAGATGGAAGAACTGACACCGCATCTTCCAGTTTGGGTAGTGAGTCATAACAGGTTTGTACCCAAGTAATAGGAAACTGAGAACCAGCAAGGTTAGGCTTTTTCCTAAGAAAGGGTTACCAAGGAAAAAGTTATGGCGTAAGGATACCAAGGGTTGAGACTGTGTCAAAAAAAGGTGGAGGCCCTAAGAGCAGAGTGTTTTCCTGGAAAGTGACAAGAATAGCAATGCAGGGTGGCACACGCAAGAAACTCTGTTATCAGCTCTAATGTGTAAGAGTTGAGTCAAGCAGTTTCTTGGTAGGGGTGAGGGCTGCTGAGCTGGAAAACTGGAATTGCTGTTGGAAGTTCTTACCTAGACTAAGACTTACTGCTCAGCTTCCTCCAGAACACTGGGCTTTGAGGGTAGAGTCAGTTCTAGAGCTGGGTCCACAGTTTTAAGTGATGGTATATGCTCTTCACATCCTCATCTATAAAGCAGGGTTGCATCTATTACCCTCCTCTTAGGACTGAGGTCATGGTTAAGCAGGTTAATACTGAGAAACAGTACATGGTCCAGAAACCACTGGATACATATTAGATATTCTCATTATAGTTGTAACTGATTTAATTTAACTAAAGATGAGTCATGTGCTTCATGGAACTCATTTAGCTGGATAATAAACTTATTTGTTTGTCTTTATCCAACGAAGGGAACTTATTGTTGATGCACAGGTAGAGTCAAATTTAGCAGATACTTGTTTAAAAATGATTTAGACTATAGTCACTCATTCGTGAACTTATCAAATACAGTGTTTAGGTTATAAGTGCTAATTTTGATCTAAAAAAAATCTAAGTCAGTGGTTCTCAAACTTCCTAATGCTGTGACCCTTTAATAAAGTTCCTTATGCTGTGGCGACCATCAACCATAAAATTGTTTTTGTTTCTACTTTATAACTGTAATTTTGCTACTGTTATGAATCATAATGTAAATTATCCTTGTTTTCTGGTGGTCTTAGGTGACCACTGTAAAAAAGGTTGTTTGACGCCCAAGAGGTCAGGATCCACAGACTGAGAACCACACTGCTCTAGATCCTTTAGAAGTTAGTTGGATGTATATAGACAAAGTAGCCCACTTCAAACAAACCATGAAAACGCTGCAGTTTGGAAGCCAGTCAGAGAAATCATATTCTCTACATAAAGCATGTTTGTTTTGGCCAATACTAGAGCCTCAGGTTTACACTATGCTTTAATTTTCTGTCTTTATTTGGAAGTTAGTATTATTCCTTAGAAATAGCCATGTTTCATGGGGCATTTGTCTACTTTTGGCCGATTGCTTTCGTTGTTGCTTAGTCATGATCATGACGTGAAAATGAGCCCCTCGGAAGAGAGAGCCGGAAAAGCTTTAAAGCAATATAGGAATTTTGAGCTTGAGTTCAGAATGTTGTTAGTATCAAGGTAATTTCATTGAGGAACTGCCTTGTGTGAAGTCTGAGACTCTGAGACTCTAAAGTTAGGTAAGTTCAGGAGACAAAGTGGAGTTTGGAGAAAAATCAAGATACTGCAGAGGACTGGGTTATGATGTTCAGCAGGGTTTTCTGGCTTTGCAGTGTGTGCCGAAGTGATACAATTAGTGGAAGTCATACTTTAAAAGTTGCAAATTCTTTTCTTTTTTAAAAAATAAACACTGGGGATGGAAACCAGGGCTTAGACATGTTAGGCAAGGATTTACCACTGAGCTGTGGCCACACATTTTTTAGAATTTGCTGTTTTCTTTGACTAGCAGTAGGAAAACGCCACCACCATTTCCACCGAACTTTATCATCAGCAGCAAGACAACCACTGCTTTCAGGGCACTGTTTGGCTAATCTAAAGTGAGCTGGGGGGAGGTGCATTCAGTGCGTTTGGCTTATGGTCCCTTTGTCTTAATAGGTTTACCAACACAAAATCCTACAACAGTGACCTGATTTCATGAAAAGTCTGAGAATCACCAGCTAAGATGTACTGGGTAGTTTTATGTCAACTTGACATAAACAAAAGTCGTCTGAGAAAAGGAAACCTCAATTAAGAAAACACTTCCCTAAGATAAAGCTGCAGGCAAGACTGTAGGGCATTTTCTTAATTGGTGATTGGTGAGAAAGGGCCCAACCCATTGTGGGTGATGACCTCCCTGGGCTGGAGGTCCTGGATTCTGTAAAAAAGCAGGCTGAGCAAGGTAGGAGGGATAAGCCAGTAAGCAGCACTCCTCCATTGCCTCTGCATCAGCACCTGCCTCCAGGATCCTGCTCGGTTTGATTTTCTGCTGATTTTCCCCAGGAAGTGTAAGCTGAAATTAACACTTTCCTTCCCAAATTGCTTTTGGTCATGGTGTTTCATTACAGCAATAGCAGCCCTACCTAAGACAGATGTCAAGAGTATCAGGTAGCCTTTATGCTGGATATAGTACAAATGTTGGCCAAACAATTTCTGGCTTTAAGAAGATGCATTTTTATTTTCTGGTACTAGCAATAGACCCGGCACAAATCCTCTCATTTCTCCACAATAGATAACTTTTGAATTACAGGGTATTTTAGAATATTTCTGTATTCTTGGGGCCCCTGTCTTGGGCAGTAAATTCTATCAAAGAAGTAAAAGATAGTCAGCTACACAGCATAGTATACTACCTAGCCACAGATATTTGAATAATTTTATTTATGTTGAAAGGCTGAAAACCTGGGAGTTGCTTAGACAATAACAAAGAAAATTTTTAAGTTTATTTGACAAAAGCTCAAGAGACCAAGGATCACAACAGAGAGAAGAATGGCTTCCTGGCAGTGTTCTAAGAAACCTGGGTTATTATATGAAAGCTACTTATTAACTGGCTCTTCATAATTCCACTGATGTCCACATTTGGTAAAAGGATAAGTTGAGGAATTATGAGGTCAGAGGGAATAAAGAGGAACAAGCCACAGGAAAAAGTAGTATAGTTTCTTCATCTTTAAAGATTGTTTGAGGTGTATTCTGGGCAACCATTGTCCCGAATTCTTGAGTCATAGAAGATTCCTGGTAGGAAATTTTATGTTAGTCAAGTTTTATATATTAGAAATGATATTTATGAGTGTCCCCTTGTTACGGCTGTAGCCTGCTCAACAATGGCAGAGCCACAGTCCCCAGTCTTCACTCAGAATGTTCTTGCTTGACAGATTTGTATTTGATTCTCCACAGGATGGAATTACAGGCAGGGTATGGCAGCATGATTCTTAGTGAAAGTGACTCCTAAGTTTCAAATTTTCATTTTGTTATCTTGCATGGGTCATGTAAATGCAAACGCACTTAAAATCTCATCGTCATTTCTTTGACATAGGAAACCAGTTGCTGATTCAATGCGCCAGTCTTTTGCCTTTGTTTCTACCTAAAAGAGATAAAGGAGAATGAACAGGCCAGGGATCAGATTTTGAAATTAATGTTTTATTGAAATGAAACAATACAAGTATTAAAATATGGAAGTAGTATGTTATAAAATACTTGAAAAACTCGTTATTGCACGGATAGATATCAACTTAAAACATTTTGACTGTATGAATCTTCAGTGTAACAACTTAAAAGTACCTCTTTGTTACCAGAAGCTACATTTGCTGCTGTAGTTTCATTCTTTCAACATGGTCAAGAGAATCATTGTCTTAGGTACATTTAAATTATGTTAGAGTCTGAAATGGTTTTAACAGTAGTTTCTCTACTCCAGTTCCCTTTGCTTTCTCTGATTGAACATGGTGCGTGGCAGATGCCAAAATTTTTCTACACGGTGGAATACAAAGAAGAGGTTTTTAGTTTCTACAAGAATGCATAGTTGGTGCAGCCTGGTTTTTACGTCTGTAATTCAGAGGACTTGGAGTTCTAACTTGTTTTGGCCCCTTGTTACTAATCACGGGGTTGGGGCTACCTGGGAGATTTACGCCCCCTCCCACTTTCTAATGCTCTGACCTACAACATAGAAACCCCCATGAAGAGCCGTTTGTAGTGGTTGGGAGAAAACTTTGGTCAGTGTTTGATGCCTCACAGGAAGTACATATTTTTGTGACCGTTTTAGCTGAATGACAAGTTTCAGGTAAAAGATGTAGCAATTGTGACTATCAGGTTTCCCAGCAAGTCTTAACATACTGCATTGTCGGGGGAGGTGGGGCAGGGAAAACTTTCCTTCTGAGCCTCTGCGGTCCGCTTGGGTAACACCAGGAAGTGAAGGTCTGATCCACGATGAGCGCCGTAGCAACACATTCTGAGATGTTCAAGATGACAGAAACATCCTGGGCCTGCTCTTATTCTGTCTTTCCCTTAAGAGTTTTGTCCTCTATTTAGGATCATCTATTTATGAATATCTTAAAAGTATTGATGAACATGAATAGAAAAGCTGTTCTCCTGGGAACACAAATATAATCATAAACATGGTGTACCCAATTTCTGTTTTGTATATTAAATCAATGAAGCAGTGAGGCACTGGATACTTTCAAGCATTGAATATTTTAATATGTAAGTTGGCCCAGTACCTACCAGTTGAAAATTCAGCTTTTGATGAAATATTTACTCTCATGGGGTATACTTTGCAATAAAGCGTTATAAGATAGTTCATTTACTATCCATTTATCCATGGAGATTTGGCCCCCTGGAGAGACATACATTAAGTTTAATCCCATTTTAGTAGCAACTAAATGTTTTCTTTGAAAACACAGAATATATACCCAGGTATGGTGGGACATAGCTGTAATTCCAATTCTAGGTCAACCTAGGTTGTATAGTGAGATCTTGTCTCAAAAAACAAACAAACAACACCCAGCAACAGCAACTATAAAACAGAATTTGTGTCTCCTGTGCCTGATTGATCGTACTTAATAACCCTGACAACACTATTCAGTATAAAATCTTCTCCAAGTACCCTGTGGGAAAGACTCCAGTTGAAATTTCAAAGTTAGAAATTAGGCATAATGGACAAGGATGTGATCTAGGCACTGTTTCCACTGATAAATAGTAATTATTTTATAACAATTTTGATTTATAATGAAACACAATTTATCCAGGTATGTGTAATTCCCTTTGTCCTAGAATTTTTAGAGTATTTTTTATCAGTTGTAAAAGAAATAGCTACATCTCCTTTCATGAATTATGATTTATAAAGTCAGGCAGAAAACTATTCTTTGGGTCAGACCATCCCATCATTTTATTGCTGTTAGTTATTGGATACTTTTTGACAGGACAAGATTGCCTGATGTACTCCATATCACATGAACACCCAACAGATATTCATTGATTATCCATCAGCCCATTGGTTCCAAATACTATGCAGTGAACTAGTAGAAGAAACCTATTTAAGTTCAGTTCACTCTGAAACATATGTTTATACAGATTTTAATATCTATTACATATAAAGCCCATACTGAGAATCATCTGTAAACTTATTTTAAACCTGTCTTCTCCTGTAACTTTTACCCCAAAGGTAACAAATCTTGTAATTTTTGATGGTTCTGAACTCACGGCCTTCACATTTAAAGAAGCAAATCATAGTTCTATAGTAATGATTGGTTAGTCACTCCAATCTATGTTCTTATGGTAACTACTATAATAAAAGTAACAGCATAATTTTAAAATTATATAGCAACTTTCAGGATATTTTCACATTGGTTCTTCAGGGACATTGTTCAGTACTGATGTCATCAGTACTAACTAATGTCAGAGGTCTTTCAATAGAGCAGAGATGTTTCTGGAAAGGCACCTTTTTATGCATGTTTTCTCTGTGAATATTATGCACTCCCTTTTAAGTTAAATAAAACTTCTCTGCTTGACCAGATACAGTTTGGTTGGCTCAAAAGTACCCGTGAGAAAGTAAAATCTAGATTTACCTCATTGCCCTGGTAGATGTTTCTTGGATCTCGAATCTGGGTATCAGCAGGCATGAGTGTACCCATTCCAGTCTCACATGTTGTACACATGCACATTTGAGCTTCCTTTGGTTTCTTGCCCATGGTGGACATTGAATCTGCAATCTTAAGCAACTCCCAAACAGTGCTTACTACAGTAGTGTTACCTTATTTTGGATCTCAGCCATTTTTATGTTTTACGAATAATAATTTATGGAACCAAGTACTTTATTTCAGTGCAGGAAGTAAACAATAGGCAGAGGCATTACTTACTTTTTAAGAGAAATTGCCATTTTCCAACAATTTCATTTTTGTATATAATAGATTTTTAAAATTTTGCCCCCATCCCATTTCTTCTTTCATCTCCCTTCCACTCCTTCCAGAACACCTTTTTCTTCCTATTTTTTTTCATTTGTTTTTGTAGTGCACTGAGTTTAAAGAGGGTTGCTTGCATGAGCATGGCTAAGAATTTATTCACTCAAGTATGGGTAACTTCTCTGTGGCCATTGAGAAAAATTATTTCCCACCCTCCAGCACCCATTAACTGCTAGTAACTCCTCAGGGAGGGGTGGTTCTAATGAGTTCCTCCCTTATCTGTGATGGAATATGGAGGGGTCCTACCTTGTGCATGTGTTGGACAAGTAACAGTAGCTTCTGTGAGTGCGTAAGTGCAGTGGCCATACAATGGACTTTCACAGAACTCCTCCCTATGCTGTGGCTCTTATTTTCTTTCCAACCCCTTTTCTTTGATGTTTTCTGAGTCTTGGAGTGGGTAATATGGATGGTCCATCCTGAGCTGAGCATTCAACACAGTCACTTATTTTCAATACTTTGACCAGTTATAGGTCTCTGCATTAACTCTTGCTCACTATAGAAGCTTTCCTAGCCAAGGCTGTCCAGGAGCACTAATCCACTTAGAAAGCAATTTGACACTGTATCCGTTTAGTTTTACTCCAGTGCCTACGACCTCCCCAATTTTTGACCAGGTTTACAGTACCAGACATGACTTCCCTTCTGTGGGTTGTGCCTCAGATGCAAATTAAAAGTAGTTGATTTTATCACCATAACTATCACACCACTAATCAGGCTGAGGCAATTCATGCTAAAATAATTTTCATATATAATTATGTAATAACTAACAAAAATTGATGAGCATGTATATAATGAAAGATCTGTGCTTCTTTTGTTCCTTTTTATTTGTTTAATCATTCAAATTTCATTTTGCCTGTTTGTATTATATCAAACACATATGCTTTATTACCTCATCTAGTTAATATGTTCCTTTTATAGGTCACTGAAATGATCCTGGAAATGTCGCTTGAAGTTTGGTAAGTTCATTTATTTAATCAGATGAAGAATATTTAGAGTGATATTGTTAAAGAGAATTCTTTACGTGTGAAATAATTCCTAAAGCTTTAAATACATAAGAGTAACTTAATAGTCTCCTTTAGCTAGCTACTCAAAATCCAAAAAGCAGAGTTGTAATATTCTTTTCTTACTTTTACAGTCTTTAAGCTGTGGAATAGTTGTCAGAGTTAGTGCTTGTTTTCAAGGGCCCTCTTTCTAGTAACACATCTATTCCCATGGAAACAATTGTGGTTTTTAAAGCCCATTTCCCATTGGTGATAGGCCATAAACAATCTTTAATAATTTCTTCCATAGTTGTCATAATACATTATGTTCCATGTGGTTTTTAATGGGCATAAGTTTCTGAGGAATTGTGGCTGCCACTATTCAAAAGGAGTATAAATAAGGGATCCAAATGTCTTGTAGATGCTCCTGCACTTGTGGTTACCTGGAGTTGTGTTGTTTGAAGTACTTCCCTTTTCAAGGGAGTCCTCCATTAAACAAGGGAATTTATTAAGACATTATCTCTGCAAGCATGCTTCCTGGGAGTTAAGTGCTTTGTGATGCTAGTGGGTGTTAGATGCTAGAGTGATGGGGATGCGGGAACAAGGGAAGTACTCCTGACCATTAAGCTTTTAAAGTGCTGTATCAAAGCCACAAACAATCTTCTGTATTGAAGTACTTCTGAAAGTCTTTACTGTCCTAATATATAGAGTATATTGGCTACTTTTCTATTGCTGTGATAAAGTGCCATGATTAAGGCAACTTACAGAAGAGCATTTGTTTTGAGTTTATGGTTCCAAAGGGTTAGAGGTTATGATGGTGGAGCAGAGGTACCAGATGGCAGGAGTCAGAAGCAGCAGCTAAGAGCTCATATCCCCAACCATAAGCAGAAAGTAGAGAACACAGTGGGAGTGAGATGAAAACTCAAAACTCCCCCAATAACACACTTTTCCCAGGATGGCCACACCTCGTAATCTTCCAAAAGGACACCAAATGAGGATCAAATATTCATGTCCAAGACTTATGAGGGACATCTCACACAAACCACTTCACAATGTACTGGCGACTGTTAACTCATTTATTTTTCCTAGATATCACTTTTTAAAACTTTTATATTTATGAATGTTTTGTTTTGTTTGAAAGATTTATTTATTTATTATGTGCACAATGTTCTGCCTGCATTGCCTACATGCCAGAAGAAGTCACCAGATCTCATTGCAGATGGTTGTGGGCCACCATGTGATGGCTGGGAATTGAACTCAGGACCTCTGGAAGAGCACACAGTGCTCTTCACCTCTGAGCTATCTCTCTAGCCCTTAAATATCACTTGTTTTTTAAGAAAATATTTTTAATTTGTTCACATCTGAATACAGGTTGCTAAATTTGCATTGCTCCCTCTGTCCAGAGTTCAGTCTTAGATCTTTGCTTGCCATAGGGCACAAAAAACAAAACTGTTTTAAGGTTCTATAGTTTTAAGATTGCTTCCTCAGACTTGTCTGAGGGAAGCGGGAAGCAGCCAGCAGTATTAATGCAGTTTTGGGGAACCTTGGAGATGGACTACTGCAAAGCTAGGCTCCTGGGAACTGTGGCTCATTGATCTCTCTGTTTTCTGTCGTAGCTCATGCCCAGACCTACGGTTCAGCATGGCGCTGTGTGATGAGGAGAAAGCTTTCAGGCAGCAGCGGAAAGAGAACATAAAGGAGAGCATGAAGAAACTCCTGGGTCCAAAGGACAGTGAGGGGCTGTATTCCACACGTGATGTGAGTTGGGAAATTTGAAATGTCATTACAACCTAATGATAATTTTTAATGATTTCTTCAGATAAATCCGTCAATATGGGCATGAGTCCTTCAGTCTGTGAGGCAGGATAGGTACTTCAAAAATGAAAAGACTTTGAGAATGCTCCACCCAATGCTGATTATTCTGATAATAATCATCAGCTGTAGTAGTTATCTCTAATTTGACTTTTAAAACAGTGTTAGTGCCACAGGAAAAAAAAAACGAGCAGAAGACACTGATAATTCCCTAATGCTTTCCATTCACACATATGTATAACCTCTTAGTCTCAGAAACTGAACCAAAGGGGGATGTGTGTGTGTGTAAGACGGGGGGGGAGGGAGAGGGAAGG
>LOEQ01002282.1:111563-139600 GCA_001685075.1 Bramus lutescens | reverse complement strand
TTCTTTATTAACCAATAAAAGTAACAGATAGATAGAAGACCCTCCTACATCACATTGTTACTCAGAATGTTATTTCAGAATGACTTTTTAGAAGACTATTTTAACATCCAATTTACTCTGCATGTATTGCGCAGAATTGTCTTGATATTATTTGATACTATACATAAGTATGAGGTGCAGTTTGCCCATTCATCTGGGAATTTCTCGCAATAAATCTCTCCCTTCTCTATAACAACGCCAAAAAGCAAAGAGCATGGCTTTTGGTGTGAGTTGTACCTGAATGTAATTCTCGGGTGTAATAGTTATTAGCTGTCTGTGTATGGAGCCTATATTGTGGGTGCTTAACTTAACCCCTTTCAAATGGAAATAAAAATGGCTCTGACCACATGCCTCTCACCCCTCGCTTCATATCTGTCACCAAAGATAAAAATGCTTCCTGTAAATGTGCCCTAAAAGCAAGCTGTTTGCCCAACTGACAGATTGCTTCTGCCAGCTGTGAGACTGTCAGAGAGGGAGCATCACTCTTAGACTGTTCAGGATGTCTGAGGGACCAAATGAAGCAATGCCCCTGAAAGAAAGCTTCAGATTGCAATTGAACAAGCATAGAGCTTTGCTGTGCTGGTTGCTGTTATAACTATTATTATAATAATATGCTTTCCAATTGACTTTGATTCTTGATTTTTACAATGAAAGACTTCTTTAAAAACATTAAATATACAAAATAAAATAAACACGCAAAAGAAAATTAAATATCGCCAAGATGTGAGTGATACCTCTTTCTTTGTATGACAGTGAATTGTTTCTAGCCTTAGAGTTGTAACTGGAAATCAATTAATTTGTGGGTTTTGCTGTTTGTATAATCTCTGTGTTGCTTCATTCCAGGTGCCTGTGGTGGCCATTTTGGGTTCAGGTGGGGGTTTCCGAGCCATGGTGGGATTCTCTGGTGTGATGAAGGCTCTGTATGAATCTGGGATTTTGGATTGTGCTACCTACATTGCTGGTCTTTCTGGCTCCACATGGTTAGTATACATTTTTAGTTGATTTGAATTTTATTTTTCTAAAGGTTTACAATTTATGTAATTCAAACATTATGAAAGAGAAACTTACAAAATCATATCTTAACTTCAAATTACTAAAATCTTCCATTCTAATGCCACAGTCAGCTTAAGAATGTTTTACTATGATAAATACCTGTATTTAGTTAAAACTTTGGTTTTCGTTTACTCTCTAAAGCCTGTTTTGATGAAAATTATTGTTAGAGCATGCAATAAAAGGATAGCCTGTTGAAGATGATTTTAGATAAATATGACAGTAGTGGGATAGCATACTCCACCCATAATTAATTTAATCTTCCTGTAATTGCTGATATGGACTCCTCCAGAAAACATGTCTAAGTCTATGTGATTCACGAGGTATTCATCTTCCTCTTTAGGGCAAATAGGAAAAAATATAAGATGTTGTAGCCTACAGAAGAGAGAAAATGGCTCTGGGCAGCACAGATGCAGGAGGCCTTATTAGTTGCTATTTAACAGAATATTGAACTAGTCCTTTAAGTCTATTTAAAGTCAGCTGAGCTAGGCGGATAACTATAACACCCACATGGGTAACATTCTTGTTCTGTGAATTTACCTGTCATGAATATATGTATATAACATTTTCAGAGAGACAGTACATACTTTTGGTGTGTCTAACCCATACCAGCACACTGAAATCATATAAATAGCTGAGCTATGGTGGCACACACCTTTTATCCCAGCACTTTGGAGGCAGGGCAGGTGGGTCCCTGAGTTTGAAGCTAGCCTGGTCTATGGAGTAAGTTCCCAGGATAGCCAGGGCTATACAGAGAAACCCTGTCTCAAACTCACCTGCCCCTGCCAAAGAATCTGAACGCTTTCAGAGAGAAAATCAAGTAGTTGGTCTTTTTCAGATGTCTCAAATGAGAGTATTATCTCATTACAATATGTTTGCCTCTGACCTGGGAGGCTGATTAGGTTATTGAGCCATGAAAAAGTTTATGTGCCATATTCTTGTATTTTACATGTTTAATATTCTTAAAGTGTCTGTCATTTTATCCCATGAGGTGGATATAAGTTTCATTTTTTAACTAAAGAAAATTTGACTCACAGGCCAAGTGGCTTGTTCATCACAAGATACACCTGCTTTAAGGTCCATATTCTAACTTTTTTGTGCTAAATCCAATCCTCTCTGAGAGTGTATTTGTATTATATGGTGTTAGTCCCATGTTCTAAGCAACTGAACTAACCAGCTGCTCCTGACATACTATATAAAGTTTCCTATTTAGATAACCTAGAGTTGCTTAAAAAATATTTTTCCTAAATATGTTGAGCCAGATCCTGCAGTTAAATAACCACTAACCCAGGGCAACGTTTGGCACCATCATTGTGCCCTCAACATGATGGATGTCTTCTGAGGGACGGGTGTAACCGTCATTACTCTTTCCCTGGAGGAAGGAGCATGCACCTGCCTGTTTAATGAGTAATGAGGTGAAAACACTTGGACCCTTTTGTCCAAACTCTTATGAATAATTTTATTATTTGCTTCTGCTTGATTTTATTTTCTTCTCTCAATATTTATTTGATTCTTGTTGCCCTTTACTGAGTACAGCTAGAGGTCTATTTTCTTAAATGCATCCAATAAATGATGTTTAATCTTTGAGCACTGGGGTAGAGTTATGTATTTGTGACATGGATTAGACCTGAAGTAGTTTCCTTTGTTCTAGATTTGGATAATATCTTCTTACATGCTTTTCTCAGGAACCCGAGAATAAGTCCTATGAAATGTGTGACAGTTTTAAGTTTATACACACTTTGGAATAGGCATGATAACTGCTCTGCCTTTTTTTTCTTTAAATATTAGCTTTACTATTTTTATTTCATTTCCACGAATGACCCTCCATCTTTAAAGCTTTCTAATAAATGTTCACACACAGGCCATTTCCATTTGTTGGTACATATTTTTCTTGATTTCCTCTGGTGAAGTTAGGTGCTCAGGATGGTGATAATCACTCATGCTGCACTTAATTAATTAATCCTCTCCTCTGTGTCACCATTTGCTACTTAAACTGGTCTTCTCCTTGATGCCAGTTCTTCTTCACAACCTCCTCTTGGCCGAATTGTATTTGTACAACAAGCTTTAGTGATTCCACAGACCTTTCACTTGGATACCTGAGATACAGTAACCAATAGTTTAATGTGTAGAATCCTGAGAACACCGAAATGTGACGAATGAAAGAGGAGAAAGACAAACTAATAGAATTAGCAAGAAAGCCCGAGAGAGGAGAGTCAAGGAAAAGACGGATCTCAGAGGTCAGTAATGGTCACAGCTTGGAGAAACAACCTAGCCTGAGTTTGGAAAATGTTTGTAGTTTCAATTAGGAATCCTCCAATTAAGTTATTTTAATCATGAAATTACATGAACCAAAAGCAGAAGTTCATATATGGCAATGTGAAACCTGAAAAATAAAAACTGATCAGAAAGGGTAAAAAGTAAAGTCAGAATTTGAGAAAATTGTGGGGTTTACTTATTTTGCTTTTGAAGTTTAAGAGACCTGGATATTTACATAGATGTCTGAGGTGAAGGGAACAACACATAGAGGTAGTTGAAAGACAAGAAAGTAAAATGTCGTAGATGATAGATAAGAAAGACATAGAGACAGATTGCAAGGCAGAATGCACACATAGAGAAAATCGTACTGAGAAGAGGAGACATTTCCTGAGATACAAGCAAGGTTGGGGTGACTCACATTAATAATTCTTGTTTGAGAAAGATAGGTAAGAAAGTAAAATGTTCAGAGGAAGGAAATCAGGAAGACTTGGAAAAACAAATTACACTTCAGTATTCTGTAATGTTTCATATTCTATGGAGACATGACCATAATTTGGCATAAATGAGATAGTACAGATATATGTGGAGTAGCCCTGGACCTCCCAGACAGTTTTATGTGATCACAAAATCAAATTTCAGGTTGGACAAAGCTTCTCTTGTAACTGTAGCTACCCTTAAATAATTATTTCTAAAATTATTTTTGATAATTCCTGTGACTCATTAAATCTAAATTCAGGAAACTTGGCATGAGTAAGCTAGGAAAGTCATGCTGGTAAGTCTGTGTTCTCTTGCCTAGGCTTTTAGTAAAGCTCTCTTCCTCAGAGAAACTGTTAGCTTGTAACATTGGAAGGGGCTATGTAATATATAATTTTAATCAACCTATTTGTATGGAATCACCCTGTAGAGAGAAATCAAAGTATCTCCATGTCTACAGAGACTAGTAATAATGACTGTTTTGTTAAATTGGCTAGCATAAACTTTGAGAATGAAAATATTCATCAACATGGAGGATTCCTAGAACAATGTGGAGGGTTGTCTCAAGTTATCCAGAATCTTGATTGAGAAGAACGACTTTGGTATATTCTCAAGTATAAAAAGTCTTAATGTATGCACTTAAGTGTTCTAACTCAGTACATCCAAGGGACTGGGCACCAATACTTTGAAATCTGCACTGTGGGCTATAGGATTTGAAGATAGGGATTGAATTTAGTGGTAGGCTTACATCTGTATGCACTGTGTTCCTTTGAAAAGTTCTATCTCTGGCATGGACACCATCTGAGATTTTAAGCAACCTCTAACAACTAAGGAAGAGTTTTCTCTTGCAGCCATGATAGGTGAATGTTGGGAGAAATACAAGGGAGGAGGTGAGTCTTTAGATCTTGCTAGTGTGGCAAGCCTTTGGGAAGAGTGCTTCTTAAAGTTCAAATTGGTTCATTCCAAATTCAGCTAAATATAGATGAAGAAGTTGTACTGCAATATAAATAGAATTTGGATAATTATATCTGTCTGTGCACAGAAGGAATGACAGCTTTCAGTGGCAGAATGACTGCATCAGATCCCTTTCACTTGGCCTTAAAAAAAATCATTCTGTGACTCAATGATCTCTGATGTGAAGTTTCGATTTCCTTGCTCACATTCATCCTGCCTCATTCAGAAGAAGACTTAATGTTTCTTATGATGAAATAGACTAAAATGGATACATTAAATACAGGAATGAAATGAAGGAGAAGTATAAATAGAGGTATGAAAATGGATGCTATAATGTGTAGCCTTCATGAACTTTAAAACTAAGCTTTCTAAAATTCAAAAACATGCAATCTATATGAAGTTAAATAAATATATATTTTAATACGTTGTAGAGGCATAAGTAGAATTATTCTTAGTAATTTGCATTGATTTTTTTTGTTTGGTTTCATTTGCTCTTGAGGTTTAAACTCAGGGCCTCATACATAGTATCCAATTGTTCTACCACAGAGCTAAATCCTCAACTATTCTTGGTAATAAAATGAAGAATTCACTTGTAAAACTCTCAGAAATAATGAGCTGCATTCTGGATATTTTCAGAGCACATGAGAGTTTCTATTTATTTTCAAATATTCTGATGTCCTTAAATATGCATCAACTACAGCTTAGAAGGGTCTAGAGCATTGTGTCTTTGTTGATGTTCATGAATCATGATGTGGACTTTTAGATAATTATCCAAGTAGATGGAGACTGTATCTTTCAAGTACTCTATAATGTGCTTTTATAGTTTTTTTTTTGATGGTTGTACTAACCAGAGTTCTGTAAGCTTTTAATGACTTAAATGTACCAGGTGTTAGGGGACAATTATAGATTTAGTTGTTATGATCAAAACATTTAAGTAGCTTTTCTTTTTGGTTGTTAAGCATACATTCTGTTTGTGATCTTTCATTCTCCATTTATTAACTTGTTTTTCAACCTATTATCTTGTCCTTAAGAAACTCTGAATCCAAAAGTACATTCTCATCTATTATGTAGTGAGAATAATTTGTTTTGTAAGCCTTGAAATCTTGTAAACATAGTTTAAAAATTGGAGCCTACACATTCAAAGCTTTGGCAGTAGCTTTAGCAGTTCGAGGCTAGAATAAGTTACATAGTGACATCATAGGTCATAAACCAAACCAATCCGGGTGTGGTGATGTATGTCTTTAATCACAGCACTTGGGAATCAGAAGCAGGTGCATATCTATTAGTATGAGAATTTAGTCTACATAGAGAGTTCCAAGGCATCAAAAATTACATAATAGAGAGACACTGAAAAAAGAAGACAAACAACCAAAAAAAACCAAATCAATGAAAAAATAAATAAAGCTTACTATAAGATAGGGCATGTTTTAAATTCTAATTCTTCTTTTATTAATTGATTTTATGGGCCTATTATTTACTTTGCCAATTCTTTCTTTAAAAACAAAACAAAACAGGATATTTGTAAGTCATTGTGAATCCTTAAGACAGGATCTAGTAGCATCTAACCAGAATCGTGCCTAACCTAAAATAAAGCAGGTCTCAGTAAGAGTTATACTTATTTTCCTAAAGAGAAGATAAGCCATGATGGCATGTATATAGATGAAAACATGGCTATTTCATGGAGTTGTTTGGATAATTAGAGTATCTTTCATTGTGTTTTGTTCTGTCCATGCAGTAAACTGTTGCATATATCAGGTTATCTACCAAGACTGAAAATGGTAATAATAAAAGCTTATTTTTCTTGAAGCAGGTCAGAATTTATTAATGGAGACAGATAAGAAAAGGATCTCTTTGTAGGAGCTCTACAGTACTAGAGATTTTGGCTCATAGCAAGGAGACCAGGAACATAAGGTTTCTTATCTGGATAATAAATTCCAGACTCATGGTGATTTTGCTATCACTTAATGTGGCCACATATCTAGTGGCCAACAGGCTTCATCAGCCAGGAGGCCTTATTCTTCTCTAGGGTGTTTGACTTCAGTTCATATCCTTAAGAATTCAGAGTTCTACCTTGGGCAAAGTCTTGAATTTTAGCTAGTTGGAAATGCACAATTTTAAAAGAGACAAAAAGAGGAAAAGGTAAGGAAAGAGGGGAGAAAGAAAGGAAAACACTTGTCACGAATTCCATGCACCCACAGTAGTGGACAACACAATTTCTCCATGTAGATTGGCATCATGGAAAGTGAGATTATCTGCTTTTACATTCAGAAAATTCAGTTTACACATGACTCAGAAGTGTAGTCATGTGTGTCCAGTGAGTATGATAAGGACAATCACTCGTGGCAGGCCAGTGGACAGTAGAACTGCTCATGCTTCCCTGAGAACTGGGAGAACTTTCTTCCCTTCTTGTAGATCTATTCTCCCCTAATTTGCTGCCATAATAGACCAGGCCATTTCTGATTTTCTTCTTAGATAAATTAATGCCTCCAAATAGACAGAGAAGTTAGCCAAGTATAACCACCATTCTTTATCTTGTGCTGGAGAGAGTCAGAGCGCCTCCTTTCTTTGGAGATGTCGGTGGAATGCTCTTTATCTTTACTAATGATGTTTTGACTTTTTTACAGGTACATGTCAACCTTGTACTCGCACCCTGATTTTCCAGAAAAAGGCCCAGAGCAGATTAATGAAGAGCTAATGAAGAACGTTAGCCACAACCCCCTCTTACTTCTCACACCACAAAAAGTTAAAAGATATGTTGAGTCTTTATGGAAGAAGAAAAGCTCTGGCCAACCTGTCACCTTTACTGACATCTTTGGGATGTTGATAGGAGAAACACTAATTCAAAATGTAAGTCTTGTTCAAATTATAATCCTTCTAACTGGATTAGGCAATGTAAATTAATTATGATGTCTGACAGCGGAGAAGGCACAAGATGTTTTGTACAGTCTGCGCCACTCAGTTTATTTCTTCAGCAGTATGTGTGCTAAACACATGCACCCTGCCAGATGTTAGGATTCTTTGCTTCAAACTAGTACTCATCAACTAATTCAAACTATTGTCAACTTGACATGTGTGAAAGAACTTTTATATTTTCTTTTGAAAAGTCAAATTCTCACTGTCAATTCCTTCCACAAGTGGTAATCTCTTTAGGTGAAATGGTGAATGCAAATACTATTAAAAATAGAAAAGGAGGAGATTTTTCTCCCCTCAGCAGATAAGAGCATTTACTACTCTTGCAGAGGACCTGAGTTAAGTTCCCATCATCACTGTCTGGCAGCTCACAACTGCCTGTAGTTCCAACTTCAGGAGGATTCAACACCACTGGCCTGTATGAGCACCTGCGCTCACATGTGCATGTCCACACATGAACAGACATTCATATTGCATATTTTAAAATAATGAATAAATGCTGGGTTATGGGAGCACATACCTTATATACCAGCACTTGGGATGCAGAGCCAGGTGAATTTCTGTGAGTGCACGGCCAGCCTCATCTACTGAGTGAGTTCCAGGACAGTCACAGCTACAAAAAGAGACCCTGTCTCAAAATACCAATAATAATAATGATGATGATGATGATGATAGTAATAATATAGCAATAATAGAAATGACAGAAGACTAATCATAACCTTTGTCTGGTAAGAGCCAGAAAAGGAAATGTACCACAGAAAACAAATATACTTGATGTATCACCACAGGGTGACATTTCATCTGAAGATAAAGCAGGAGAGAAAGGACATCCTGTGCCAGGGACTCCAGCCGAGAATTAGTTCCCAGCACTATGACTGCCAAATGTCCCTCCACTACAAATGTTGATACAATCCCCAGAGATTTGTTTGTTTTAGAATAAAGATGACATTGCCCACAGAGCTTTAATTTTGGTGTCTATTTGAGTCCAGAGATTTGCAGAAACAATAGGACTTTATTTTATTATAAAAATTCAAATAGTTTGCTTGAGCATAGTATTTCAAATAGTTTTTTAATCTATATCTATGTCTATGTATTTAAAGTCATTTTGTTCTATTTTGTGTGTATGGACAGAGAATGAGCACTACCTTGAGTAGTTTGAAGGAAAAGGTCAACGAAGCTCGGTGCCCCTTGCCTCTCTTCACCTGTCTCCATGTCAAACCTGATGTGTCAGAGCTGATGTTTGCGGGTATGTTGTCCCATTTATCAGAAAGTCCCTGGAGATGGAGATTTCTAATGATTTTCTTTATGTAAAAAATTCATAAGCAATTTCAGTTGCTAATTATGATACATGTTCTGTAACAAGACAGTTTGGCAATGTGGAAAATGATAAGCTAGATGATTTTTCTGATTGGGAAGGCATTCCACAAGACTGAATGTTATGCCTATTCATTTAGCTCAGTGCAATGGAGAATAAATTGTGAATGCGATCAGTTGCTGAATGGTCCGTTTTCTACTGACTGCTTACAATGGAATGCCTGGTGTGTTAAAGCCATGTTTATGCTTGTGGCTGAAAGACAGAATGCCTTATTTCTAATAAATGAAGTTCCACGTGTTTCTTCTGTGGCTTCAGTTCTAGGGTGCTATGAAAGTACATTGTGTTTCTGTGGAATCCCAGCCACAGTCATATTCAATGCAGGGATGTCATCGACTGTTTTTAGGGACACACAACTCAATAACTTCATTCACATTGAGCTCTTAAAAATCCAACATGGGTTAGTAGATGTAAATCCATCATCCTTTTGTAATATAACTCTTTTTGCCTTGACTAAATACTCTCATGCAATAATCCTTAATAGTTTATTAAAAAGTGATTTGTTCACTAATATACCAATATTTATTAATGATATGGATTAAAAGGTTTATTGTGCTTATGGTTTCCAGAAAGTGTTATTCACACATATTATTTTAATCCACTTTTAGTGGATCCTAGGGAGGTATTTTTAACTTTGAATCACAGAAGAGCGAGTAAAATCTTAGAAATACGGTGTGATTTGTATAGTCAGCATAAGTTACAGTCTACAGCAGAACTAAGAACTGACTTTGGAAAGCCTTTCTTCTTCTAATAGCATCATATTGGTTTATCTGATTACTGATCTTATTGGATCAGATTTGTCAGCTCTCAGAGTTACCTCTTGTCTTGCTACAGCGTTTCATTCCTGCCTGTAAGAGCTTGCCCTTTGTTTGTGAAGTTTACAGTAAACGTTAAGGAAATGGAGAAAGAATACAGTTATCTTTGGGTGAATTTTCATTGACTTCTTGTAGCCTGCATCTCTTCATCTCTTAATAATGTTTTGACAAAAGCTTGTGATAAAATACAGAAAATGCGTCAGTGCCAAGCTGCAATTAAATTTCTTTACATTTTAAGAAATTAGAGTGTTCTTTGAAAGATGGCATAAGAAAAACCACTCCTGAAGAGCTTAAAGATGGATAGGATTTTGTCTATACAGGTAAATTTAATTACTGGGCTGTCAAGAGTGGGAGAGAGGCTTGCATTAGAGTGTACATGTATGCCCATCAGCAACAAGGACCATAGCTTTGACCAGGGTGTGGTTTATACTGGAGACTTAAGACTTTGTTATACATGAGAAATAAGTGCTGTGATGAAATTGTCCCTTCCTCTAGCTATTCTTTTGAGGAAACTTGAAATTTTGGGGATTGACTGAGACCTTAGCACTAGTATTCTTATCAGATATCAGTGCTGGGTAAATAATTTTTTTTTTTACCCCATAAGCATTGAGATAAGGTCAGAAGGGCATGAGGATTTAATTTGTAAGCCTTGACTTTTATGTTGAAATTTCTCCAGCAGGTCATTTAATCTCTTTGGTATTTACTTTCCTCGCTATTTTAATTACTATTATTTATTACCTTTACTAGGTGGAGGGAGGTTATAATGACAATTCCTGATTTATATATAAACTTAACAGGTATAGAAATATAGATATTTTATTATTGTCACAGTTACTATAACCTTTTTCACATTGGCAACTATTTTCTCTGAGCTTTTATTTGACAACCACAGACAAGGAAAAAATTAACTAAAATATGAGTAAGTAGTTTTTCTGGAGGCTAATGGCCCAGGTTCCTCTTCAGTTGTAGATCTTGGATCTGAATGGCTCTGGCCTGAGAATCTGTCTCTATGAGATGCTACACACTATTGACCTTCACTATTAAGCCTCTATGATAAGGAGGGTGAAGTTGTGTCTTCCATTAGCTCTGGGAATTTAGTACACACCCAGATAAGACATTCTGAGTTGCATATCATGAATGTTCAAGTAGTTTTACTTGAGTGATTAGAAAAGAAACACATAGAAGGAAAACATGTCTTTATTGCAAGAGAATACCTTTTTAACAGAACAGAAAGACTGAAACAATCAGTGAATTATTTTCTAGACTGCCGAAGAACCCAATCAGCTAATAGAAATTTTGTCAACAATTATGCTTCATAAATACCAGAGAATGTTTTTCTTCCAGACTCTTGGAACAACTTTAGACAGTTTTTTTTTCCTTTGGAAGGTTTTCAACAAATGAACATTAGTGTTTAAACCATTAAATAATCTGACTCCTCCACTCTGTTACATTGCTGTGAAGATTTAAAGCCACATTTAAGGTTTTCCAAAGGTGAATAACTTACCTTTACTGAGTATAACTTATGGCTATAGACTAGACATAAAGATAATAAATTAATCAATTTTGAGACAAAGTTTTGACATGCATATCATGTTTCCATAGATTCCCAAGTTGTTGGGATTGCCGATGCATATCACCATGCCTTGTTTATGGTAATCTTTAAAACAGAAACCAAAGTTATGAAACTCATTGCCTTTCCTCTCCGAAAGTATAGTCTCATTGAAGACATAAAACTGAAACCTGGACAAATTAATAATGTACATCTAAAATATAATTTCTGGTTGAAGTATGTAGATATGACATAGGATAACGTTGTATAGCTTTACTATAGTCATAAAAAATATTTTACAGGGGTAATTGAAATAGGATTCAAGTTGGACTTGGGAGTAAAAGGCATCTTTAAATAGGAACAGCATGCCATGTTTCGAAAAGAGCCAAAAGTCTGTTCTGGGGCAGTCACTAACATTCCTGCACCCCCCACTGAGGATCCCGGGACTTATGCATATGCTGTGTAGACTGTGGCCATGAGAAAGACTTCAGTGCTGAGTTAGAAGCAATTGTATCTCCAGCTGTCTTAGTACTATGATAATGGGAAATGGTTATTGCTTTGGGGCTGGGGTTGGGCATTTAAATTACTGGGTTAGTATTTTCTCAAAAAAATCCATTGGTTAGGGGCTAGAGAGATGGCTTAGCAGTTAAAGAACTCTTGGTGCTCTTGCAGAAGACCTGGGTTGGGATCCCACGATCCACATTGCTACTTACAACCATCCTTATCTCCTGTTTCAGAGGATCCTGTGTTTTCTTCTCACCTCTGTGGGCACCTGGTATACATGTGATACAATACATACATGTAGGTAGAACATGCATACACATAAAATAAATATTTTAAAAATGTTTTTTTGAAGTCCTTTGGTAACTTAATTCAGGTAGCCAAGAATGGAAAGATGTTAGGAGCAGGACCTTTAATTTTCAAGTTCAACTTGAATCACTGTGAAGAGATCCTGAGACCAGGGAGATACTCTTCAAGAAAGAGGCAAGTAGACAGATGCTCAGTGCCAGTACATCTGGATGACAGATCTTATGTAGTAAACAGAGCTCTAAGCAATCAATGCATCAGTCAGTCAATAGAAAATTTATCTGGGCTGATAGTGTGCTTTCCCAAAATAGTCAAGTTGGAGAGGAGGGAAGGTGGTGAGTTGTATCTTCAGACAAGGGTCGTGGGAGGTGATGATGGAGCATCCTAGTGAAGTGCTGAACAGGAAGTGGAAATGAGCAAGTGAGGATACAGGAGAGAGGCTGAAATTGAAATGTATGAGTCAACTGCTGGAGGGTTGGAACTGAGTAACAGGAGGAGGCCTTCGGTAAGGAGCGGAGGGCAGATCTGAGCGTTTGAAAATGTCTATCATCACAGTGCGGTCAGCCCATAGCAGCAATTAAGTGGGGATCAATCAAAATGAAAGGGGGAGGAGATTCATGTTAGTTCCCAAGACAGTGCTAGAAATGAGAACACTGGCCCAGGAGTTTCTTGACTAGCTTCTGCTTTACTGCAAGTCATGTCTTCCAATACCACATTCTTTGGTCTAAAACAGGCCCTTTCAGATGCTCCATTCAGCCTGGATTTAAATGAGGCACGCTATCTTATCACAGTTATGATTTTACAGCTTCCTCTCTGGAAGGCGAGTTTTCTTCTCCCTTGAGCAAACAGAACATGTGAAGCGTGATTCTTTTTCTAAAACAATGACAACACACTTCTTGGACATTCAAACGTTTCAGAGTTGAAAGTCAAAACTGTGTTTGTAATCGATGTAGTTCAGTATCCCCATGGACTCTAATAGTCAAACAGCCTTGTATTTCTCCAATAGGAGGTGTCCGCACTCTCAGTTGACTGGGATAACTGATGTAGTAAGAGTGCCCCTTGCTTCACATTGAGTTCAGATCAAGGTTTACCACAAAACAATCATAGAAAAGCTAGTGGATTGTGTACTTATTTGTCCTGTGGTTGTTGAATAATATATTTGGGATGTATCATTTCAGAAAAGTAAACTGAGCAAAACAGTGCTAGCAGACCATTTGGAGTTGAGAAGGGAGTACATGATGTGGGTCTTTATAGAGAATCTTTAGCCAAGATCTCAAACTAAATGTAAAGAGAAGCCGTGTAATTGCAGAGAAGAGCAGCAGGTAAAGAATCCCATGGAAATGGCCTTGACTTCCGAGGAACAGCAGGAAGGCTTGCATGGTTAGGGTGCAATAATAGAAAATTTGACGTGGGATTGGTCGAAGTGAGCAGTTGGAGTGTACCTGCCTTTCAGTCACAGGGTGAGAAGGCAGGAGGAGGCTTTCAGTTGGCCTTGGTGTTCTGTCATTTCTGTTTTCCCAAGTTTATTTTGACCCCAGTAGGTGGGAGTGGGGTTGTGGGGGGAGTGGGAATGTAGAGGGAAAAGGAGAGGGTTGAGATGGTTTAGGAAATCACTATGGAGATCCAGAAAGATGGTGCAGCACCCTGTGGAGTATGGGGATGATGCCTGTGGTGACGAAGACAATGTCTAATGATAAACCCTCTAGCACTTGGCTTTCCAGATGTGGGCTGTTATGTCAAGGGAGGCAATCATTAAAGAGAGTTAAAGTAAGAATCCTGCTGTGGACAGTAATGCTAAGAAAGGAAGCCAAAGGAGTGATGACCAATACAGCAAAAGTCGGACCCAGACATTTGGAGTTACTAAAATGCAGATCAGTATTAGATTCGGTGATGCCATGGACAAACCACAAGCATTCCAGTGGCTGCTATTAAATGAACTGTGTCATGGCTTCCCCTATACTTCCTCCACTTCTTAGTTCACTGGGACTTTAATCTTACAAACCACCTACCGATTTTATTCATGCTGTTAAGAGTAGGGACTTAGACCTGAGGAGATAGGTGATGTATTCAAGTTATGAGCACAGTTTGTGAGCTACTTTGTAGTGTTTGATCCCAGACTCTCTGGCTCCAGGGTTACTGTTGTGCACTGTACCTGACAGTTCCGATCTTGGTGCATGGCTAAGAAATCAGAATAACGTATTTTGTATTATGGTTGGGACTTTAGAATAAGTGATTATAAAAAAAGTTAAGTAAAGGCACAGAAAATACTTCTTCCCCATTTTGTCAAGGGTGTGATTCATCATAAAGAATTGAATTTCTTTGGTTTCCTTAATAGAGTTCATGTCTGAATTTTTTCTTTCAGTTTTATAATCTTAAGGTGGACTATGCAAAAGATGTCTGAGTTTTTAAATAATAAAGGTATTCATTCGTTTTATGCCAATTAGAAGGGATCATTTTATAGTGTCACCATCTTTTTTTTTCTCACCCACTACACGGTATCATGTAGTAGGCATTAATCAATATTTTAATTAACTAACATAACGAGTGAAGTTAATCATGGTGTTGTTTGAGTCATTATTAGTTATGTGTGTCTCTGTATCATTTTCCTATTAATAAAATGTCTTTTTTTCTAAAATACTTTTAGATTGGGTTGAATTTAGTCCATATGAGATTGGCATGGCAAAATATGGTACCTTTATGGCTCCTGACCTATTTGGAAGCAAGTTCTTTATGGGAACGGTTGTGAAAAAATATGAAGAAAACCCTTTGCATTTCTTAATGGGTGAGTGATCAGAAGGTCTCTCTCTCTCTCTTTCATTTTAAACATGGATGTATTATAAGTTATTCTATATTTCTCCTTTCTTTTAGGTGTCTGGGGCAGTGCCTTTTCCATATTGTTCAACAGAGTTTTAGGAGTTTCTGGTTCTCAAAATAAAGGTTCTACAATGGAGGAGGAATTAGGTATTGTAAACGTCTTGCATTTATGAAAAGCTACACTGAAAATCAACTTTATTGATAAACAACACATATGTATGTGGAGAACATTAACTCTTCATAAGGATTTTAATTTATCAGTAGCTGTGTTTGTTGAAACAATCTAAGTGTTTCCTAAAAATCCTGTCCAAATGATTTACATTGCAGTTGTGAAATTTACAAAGATCACTCACTGTTTCAAGAATAGTTTGTGCCTGGGCATCTCCTGTTCTTTTCCTTGTTATATTTCTAAACACTGTTTTTATTAGTGAGTACTCCTCTTTAAGACAATAAAGGTAGCCTTTTAAAGACTAGGTTTATTAACACATGAATATTGGTTTTTTTAGGGATGAACCCATCCTTGTCACATATCGACGTAGTACTAACTTACTAGAATTTTGCTAGTCTATCCTATGACACTAATTTACAGTATTTCTAAAAAGCAGATAAATTAAGTCATGTCTTGCAAGCTAAAACTAACGTTTTTCATTAAAACTAATTCATCCTATAAAAATTTAAGAACAAGTTTTGTAAATATTGAAAAAGTAGACAAACTCTATTGAGGACTGGTTGTTTATAGTTTTCATTAGACAACTACAGGGATATGTAAGAATATAGTTTCCTGAATGAATAAATTTGACTTTTATAAAAAGTAGAGCATGCATTCATGACTTGCCCAAAGTCTTGTGATCTGCATCCAGTAAGTACTATGTTTTGATGGAGAGTGGGAAGAAGCCATAGGAAGCTGAGTTAGAATTTTTGGATCCAAGGATATAGTTCTGTTGGTAGAGTGCTTCTTAGCCCACAAAATCCTGCATTTGATTCCTAGGAACATAAGTCGGGCATGGTGACCCAAATTTGGAACCCTAGTACTCGGGAGGTGGTGACAGAAGGACGAGAAGTTCAAGATCATTCTTAGCTACACCACATGGTTAGAGAACTCCTTGGGATACATGAAATCCTGTCTCAGAAATAATACAAACAAAAAATAATGAATGAATGAATTTGGGGCCAGTGTATCAGAGGTCAGAGTTACCAGCCAATTATCTACTATTATTTTTCTGTCCATGTAATATCACAGGTCTGTCTGGGAACACAGAATAAAAACAATGAATTTTTTTAAATGCTCAATTCATTTTAATACTACATTTATGTTAAAAGCATACCATGTTATCTTTTTCTAATATGTGGCCTTCAAATATCATGAACAATGGCAATTGACGCAATGAAGTTTTACATGCATAAGAGAATGTAACTGAACCATGATCTGGAATGCAACACATGCCATTCTGAGTACTATTTTTCCTGCTAAGGGGACTTGATTCCAGAAGTTGATGGCTCCTTCATCTTCTCTTTAGGACTGTCATTTATTCTTTGAGATCACTCATAAGAAAGTATTGGGAAAGTAATTTTATCATTTCATTAGAGCTACCTATTTCTAAGTGACATTAAAGACAAATAGAAAGGCCACTTGTTGCTTGTGGTACTTGCTGTCATCCAAGCATCACTAGGGTAGGGAGCAGGCAAAGTGGGTACTATCTGGAGCCTGAGGTGGTCTTCAATGCAGACTCACAGTCTCTCCATGGTTAAACCAGAATCAAAGTGTATAAGAAGAAGGGCTGGAAAATAGCTCAGTGGTGGAATGCTTGTCTGTTGTGTCCAGAGTCCTGGGTTTGATCCCCAACACTGTAACAGCAACAGCAACAAATAGAGGTTACCCAGACAGGATGCAAGGTTGTAAGATTGAACCTAATCTGGACCTTATAGAAAGATCTGGATTAGCCTGGGCAAAAGTAAAGGATGAGGTAATCCTGCTTGGTTAATGTGAATAGTAGCATCCCAGATGCATGTTCTGTTTTCAGCTGGTAGTTTTGTGGAAGACACTTAGTCTTTTCTGAGTCACTCAGTCCTTTCTGAATTACGTGAAGATTTTTTAAAAGAGAAAGGAAAGCAGAGAGGAAGCCCATGCTGGGTGGCCTGCTTCCTGTGTTCCTTCTCCTCTGAATAATCCTGATAACTCAAGTTAATTATTTGTTCTTCTCCTAAGGCAGGAAGAGACTAGGGTTGAATTTACACATCAGAAGGTGGGCGAGACAGTGGCTGTGGGCCAAACCAAAGGAAGAAGCTCACAGCACACAGTGCTGAGAAGTCTCCTTGGAGAAGTCCCCTTGAGGCCAGCGGTCAGCTGCTGGCTGCTCTGTGTCAGGCCGAGGGCAAAGGATAGGGTGTGCTCGGGCTCGGCTGGTCAGCAGGGGTCAGCTACCTCAGATTATGTAAGGGTTTCCAGAAATGAAACTGAAGAGGTGACTGAGGGGCCTCACGACTTTTAGGGACCTCTTCTGCCTTTGGGTAGCTGAGGTCCCCCTATTAAGGCACACCCAGAAGGGTTCCCCCCCCTTACCTTAACAAAGACTTTAATGTAAACTGGACCTCAGTTAAAAAACTTTAAATCATTTTCTTTCTCAAGGAGGTTTCCATGTGCGCAATTTTGCCTCTAAAAAGAGCTGTATAAAGACACAAGATAAGAGTTGAAATTCAACCATTCATGCCCTGAAAATGTCCTCTCAAAGAAGACAGTGTGATTTTCTTAAATGAACATACCAAATATAGCCAAAGTAGAGAAAAACCAAAACAACAGGGGCCGATAAAAGGAAATGCCTAAGGAAAAGAACATAGAGGCAGTAACAAAGCCACCCGAAAGACGACATCTGGAATGGATCTTGTCTTACTGTCCCCCTCTACCATGCAAGAGAATTAGTGCTGTCATGGCTATAATATGGACAGAACAATCGCATTAGCTTTTAAGTACTTTCTTTTGTTGAATTTTGTATTTATCACTGATGCCAGTAAAAAGCAAGTTTAAGCTCTCAGGAATTCACTAACCTTTCTATTGTGTAGCCATCCAGGCCCCTGGGCTTTAGTGAGTGTCACAGACATAGGGAGAGAAATACGGGGATGCTGCATGCCACACCTCTGCTTTTCTGAGCTTACAGATTCCCAAACAGTTCTGTGAACGAGATTTCTAAATGTGTAGCTAGTGCCTTGAAATTGAATAAAGAAAAATCGTCTTTTCTGTTTGCAACCAAAAAGGAAGGAAAAAGTTACTCTGGGGATAGTTCATATGTCTTGATTTTTCTGTAAATGGTGATCACACAACTAATCTTCAGGGTCCACAAATTAGGCACGTTTCTCCTGAGAACAGATGGCTAATGATGGCACCAGATTTTACTTCCGTCTTTTTTATCAGGATGAATGGTGCCCCTTGGTTCTCACCCTGGTCTGAGTTTGCTTTGAAGAGAAGCACACAATTCTTGACACACTGAAAAATCAACAGATGTTTTTCAGTGTTGACAAAAATCAGAGGTCAATTAAAGTGAGTGTGCTTTCTTCATATTCTGGAGACTGTATTGTAGATCACTTGGAGATTTGGATTTTGTCCTTTATTCACTTTCATAAACACTATCTCAAGACATAACCAAGAAATTGTTATTAATAAATTTAAGATCAAGTCATAAAAACCCCTTTCCTTAAAACTAGGAATGGATAAACTTACACTAACTAAATTTATTTGCTGGGATATTTTGTTACCCAGCGGTAAGTATTTTAAGAACAGGTGAATCTGATAAATTTCCATTTATAATATTGATGTAAAGTTCCCTGCCTCTGCCTCCTGACTGCTGGAATTGAAAGCGTGCACCACCCTCCCTCATCCTCGTCCTACATTTAGTTATGAATTTTGATCGCTGAGATGCCTCAATGGTTTTGTCCCCTTCCCACAGAAAATATCACAGCAAAGCACATTGTGAGCAACGACAGCTCGGACAGTGATGATGAGGCCCAAGGCCCTAAAGGTAAGAAAGGGAGAGCTTCCTGTGAATTGTGAGCAGAGAAAGGGAAAGACTTGTCTAACCCCTCTGTTAATGCTAATGACACGTGACATCCTGAAGTGCTGGGTAGGAGGCGTCCACTGAGAGACAGGACTATTGCATAGATCCCAAGAAGCAGTGGAATCACATCTTTTACTTTCTTTTAAAGCCTCAAATATGTTTGCCATACAACAGACGGACCTGTCTGAGGTGGTGGCCGTAGTGAATTCTGTTCTAGCCGGATTAGCAAGATGGACCACTTAGTGTGGGAAATGGGATTGGAGAATATACTTTCAGTTAGTTTTAAAATGAATGAAAACATTGTTTAAATATTGTCATTAAGCCTCCTAAAAGGTTTGTCTGTCGGCACATTCCTTAGTCTTCTGTGGTGATTAGCAAGTCACCTCTAAGGAAGAATGCAGTGGTGGAGTGTGTTCAGATTTATCAAGACAGCCATCATCAAGGATTCCTTTGGCAGTGGGACAGTGCAGCTAGATCCTAGTTTGGTGTATGTCAGAATAGTTGGCGGTGCATTTCGGATGAGGATGATGGTGAAGGTGAGGTCCAGAGATACTTGTTGCAGTGTGGTGTTTGTTATCATAGAAAAATGTAGAGATTGATGTTAACAGCAATTTTCTAAGAAAACAGTTCATAAAAATATACAAAAATAGTTCAAAAATAAACAAGAACAAAATAGATAGAGAAACAGGTTAGCATCTAGAACTGGAAGATTCTTTTACCATTTGACCATATCTGTCTAGACTTTAGAAAGCAGAAAACTGTTTTGTCTAAAGCCATCAGTGAATTCTCCCAGGCATGCTATGCATGTAGAGGAGGCTTGTTTTCTGCCCGTTCCAATTATCACTGAAAAGAGAAAATCTTGTTTCATTTCCAGCCTGCTGTTATTTCTTCATAGGATGAGTTTATGCAAGGCAGGGAGCAGTTGCATCCCCACAGGATGTAGCTGCACATGGCCACAGCATGGACAGCAGTGAGCTGTGGCTTCTGAGCACTAAACACTCCCTCCTTCCATGCCGTCCAAGCTTTCAGGAGAGCCAAGTCCAACTAGGTTTCATCCCTAGATGGCTCCTTGCCTGGCAGCCCTGGTTATCAACTGAAGTCCTGGAAGAAATGTCTTCATTTAAAAGTTCAAGTTTTACATTTTGTTAGGTGTTCAGACTTGCATTTAGAATTTCTTTTCTTATGAAGGAAACATTGAATTGTGGTGGCTCGCCTACAGCTTAGAGGTATTTGTTTTTAATGTTTTTTTTTTAATGTTTTTAACCGGATTTGTTTTTAATGAAGGAAAGCAGCAGGCACGCGGGGCACACATACCCTATGTCTAGTACTTTGAGGACTGTTCAGTGGGGACTATGAAGAGGACATAGCTGTCTGTTAACTGATTGAGGAAATTGCTATAGATAGCCAGAAAATTTAGTCACCACTCAGCACTAGCTGGTTTTTGAGGCTGAGAAGTTCAGGAGCTGCTTTTCAATTTGCTGGTTTTGTTTTAGTTTTATTTTAACTTCGAGGTTGACATGGCGAGCATTTCTTAGTTCTCACTGTGCTTTTTAAAGAAATGCTTTGAGAGCCATTTGAGGTTCCATGACAGTTGGAACAGAGAAGTCATTTTGATAGAATCTCCTGTCCCATTCTCTCCCAGACAGTGTCCCCCACTAGGAATTGTCCCATTTGCCTAGTGCCTCTGTTACAGCTGATGACTTTCTACTGCCGTGTCCTGGTCTGTTTACTCTGGGACTGCGCTCTCTATGGCGGGTGGTTGTGAGAAGGATTTAGCCCTGTAGTGTCACATGGCAACATTGCACATCTGTCCAGATCTTCTCTCCTCTACCTAATCATCCTCTCAGTGGAGGAAAACAACTTACTTCGCTCTCTCCATAGTTTTGTCTTTTCTGGACTAGCGCGTTGTTGGAAGCATGGTGTCTGCATCTTTTTCATATTTCTTTCCTTCTATAATAACTGCTTAAGGTACCTCTGTCTGTTCATGGCTTTATGTTTTGCATATATTTGTAAGAAATTTTAGAAACTGAATGAATGTAGATACTCATCTCTCAAAACACACACAGGAGCTAGAGAGTTGGCTCATTAGTTAAAAGCACTGGACTCACAGGGTAGCCAACAGCCATGTGTAACTCCAGTTCCAAGGGATCTGACGCCCTCTTTTGGCCTTCTCAAGCAATACATTTACACTATGCATAGACAGTGTGCAGGCAAAATAACACAACAATAAAGCTTTTAAGAATTAAAAACAAGTAAACAAGCCGCTCAGCATACAGAGTTTTATATAACTCTGCGTGTTTCTTTCCAGAACTTTTGGAAGTTGAAACAGAATAGGTTTGAGCAGGGGTTCTCTCATTTTAATGTGAGTGGGTTGTGCTGCAGGTGACCACTGTACGGGTTTCTGTAGGGCTAGAATATATAAGGCCAGGCACTTCTCTGAGAACTTCACCTGAGATCCAGATTGCATTAATCCTTGAACAGTTTTGTGAGGTTTCCTAACGAAGGAATGAAGGATGGGAAGGGGCTCATAGTTAGCACAAAGTGGAGAAAGGATGGAACACAGATAATAAACATTTCCCAGGAATTATCATGGGCATGGCCATGTTTCAGAGGGGAAAGTCATTTGTGATTGCTTCTTTGGACCACTGTGACTCTGCAAAAACTTGTATATCATTTGTTTCAATTACAGGGCTTTAAATGCCCAGACTTTATAAGCAAGGATGAAATAACAGTTATGTGATCAGTGCATGAATGTGTTTAGCTATCAGGAGTCATGTGGTGGGTCTTTCTGTGGTTCCTTCTAGCTTTCTGTAATCGTGGATATTTATGAAGCAGGATATGGACACTTATGAAAAGTTAGGCAACATAGATGGTAGCATTAACTAATACAGGTTCTGTGTGTGTGTGTGTGTGTGTGTGTGTGTGTGTGTGTGTTAGATGGAGGAGAGCTAGGGAGGGGGAGAAAGGAGAATATTAAGAGTGCATATGAAATACCTAAATAGATCAAGAGACATCAGCGAAGAATGGCCTGACACTTGTGTAGGTAAAAGGTATGAACACTTGGAAACAGAAGTGACTGGGCACTTGTTTCATGCAAATAAACATATTGAGTCAAAGCCCAAGAACTTCAGTTTTAATTTTGGTGATTAACCAAACGAAGTTGACAACAACAGCTGCAACAACCAAGCAGCCTAATTTTGGCATGCGTGTGCTTCTTTGACATGTGCTGTGTTCCTTCACCCCAGGCACCGAGAACGAAGATGCTGAAAGAGAGTACCAAAATGACAATCAAGCAAGTTGGGTGCATAGAATGCTGATGGCCTTGGTGAGTGATTCCGCTTTATTCAACACCCGAGAAGGCCGCGCAGGGAAGGTGCACAACTTCATGCTGGGCTTGAATCTCAACACGTCCTATCCACTGTCTCCGCTGAGAGACCTCAGCCCCCAGGATTCCTTTGATGATGATGAACTCGATGCAGCTGTAGCNGGTAGGCACCGAAGCAGAAGCCTCAGGAGCCAATTCAGGTCATCTTTCCTCTTTCTTGGGGAGAACCATTTTAATTCCCATTAACATTTATTTAGACTCAATTTTAAGAACGTTGACCTGTGAGGGACAGTCATTCATTCATTTTTTGGCTTTTGTTTTATTTTTGAAGAAAAATGTAATGGCTAGGAAGTGGCCCAGTCATCTTAGTATAGAAAATATTCTTTGAAATTCCCAAAGCCTTTCTTTTCTTTTAATGGTCAGGGTTCACTTGCAGACAACAGGAAACCTCTACCGTGATCATTATAATGAGTGTAAAAAGCAGGTAAGGAGGTACTTAGAGAACGGTCCAATGATTAGAGAAGCAAGGCCAAGGTTTCCAGGATTGACTCCATAAACACCAGAATAATTCCCCAAACGCCCCCAGAACCGTGCCTGGCTGTGGAAAGAGACGAAACAGCAATGTCTCATTTCCTCCTTCCTTTCCCGTGGGCGGGCCTCTTTGGAATAGGCCAGGTGGAGCTTTGAGTTGAGCATGTGGTGAAAGGGCACTAGCCTTTGCGCCCTCTTGTGGTGGAGGGGAGAATGCAGCAGAGGAGTTGGAGTGGACCAGTCTGCAATGACCATCCAGACAGGGAAACTGTCACTCCGGTTTTCAGGAATATTAGGAAACTTTGTGAAGTTGCCTGGTAAGAATATAGTCACTTTCAGACTTGTCATTAATCAAATGTCCCAAAATAGTAACCTTTATTCATCAGATCCCAGTGACTTAGAGAGTAAGCGTTACATTTGCTTTGGTGACAAATAATATGTAATATACCTCTTCTTGTGGTGATCTTACATTTTTTTTTCTCAATCACACCATCACTTTTACTTAGTTATCCAAATATCATTTCTTAGTCATTTCTGTCTTAGGTCATTGCCAAGTTGCTGTTAAACTTTAAAGTAGATATTTGAAATATCACAGCCTCCCAAAGGTTTCTTCCTACTGTCCTTTTGCTCCTCATACATAGCAAATGGTTTTGAAATTACGATAGGCTTCAGATTTTGTTGTTGTTTTCTATTTGTTGTCTGACTTTAAGGGGAGCGAACACTGTGTTTTGGATTGTGTGTGTCACCTTAAACTCTAGGGTATGAGTTACTTATAGTTTTGCATTTATAATTCCAGTTATTGTTATTATATATTATTATATAATTCCAATTATTCCATTCATATTAACTGTCATAAGTTTCTGCTTGTGAGAAAGTAGTTCCCCTGGACTGAGAAGGCTAACATTAAAGCTTTCAGTTGGTGACATTCTTTTTTTTTGGTTTGTGGCACATAGCTGTAGTTCCTGGCCTCCCTGTGGTAGCTGGTTCTTTACAAACTTGTGCCTTATGATGACTGCTGCTTGGGCTTAAGCACATTATAGCTTTTTAGATCTATAAGGAAGCTTCAGTGACAAGGAATAGCCAAGAAAATAACTGCATTATCTCTGTCCCAAACTGCTCAGCAAATCTTGGGCTTGAGCCACAGGTCTCTGAGTCTGGCAACCAAGTCTTCCCCTTTACAAAGCATCCCCTGTGGTTTCATTAGTCATTGTTTTGCTGATGTGAGAATGGAAGTTTTCACTAAATGTCTTTGAGATTTGTTTTTAGAGATCTTAAATTTTTATTATTTCTCTATGTGTAAGTATGTGTGTCTGTGTATGGGCCCAAGGAGGTGAGAAAAGTATCAGCTCCCCAAAGCTGGAGGCCCAGTTGTGAATGGTCTGACATGGGTGCTGGGAACGATACCTTGGTCCTTTGCAAGAACAACAAGTGCTCTTAACCACTGAGCATTTTCTCCAGCCCGCATTTTTGAGATGCTCCTGACATGTTCTAACCTAAATTCATTTCATGTTAATGACTTTTGGAAAAATATTTATTCTTAAATCTCAGTAAATATTACATTAAAATTGATTCTTATGTATTTCATGTTTATTCGATTGAAATATATAGGGAAAATTCTAATCAGTTTGATAACAAATTCTTTCACATTTATTGTTTAGATACTGCTATTGCTAAACCTCATTGCATATTAAAATGAATTAACTGAGTTTATTAGTGCTTTTCCAGATGAGGGCTGGTTTATCACAAACTCTGATAATATCTTTTCCAGAAACCTAAAATTCCTATTTATGAACAAATGAGATGGCTCAGTACCTAAAGGCATTTACTGTCTTGTCTGACAACCTAAATTAAATTTCCAAGACACACATGATAGAGAGACCAGCTCCCTCAATGTTGTCCTTGGCCTTCATATGTGGGCCATGCCACATGCATGACCTCCTCTCCCACACACAAAGAAGTAAATAACTGTAATAAACAGTAAAACAGCCCCCCCAAATCTTATGTATTGTACATCTGGAATGCCACAGTTAGATAATAATTAAGACTATATTGCTTCTAATTGTACATGTCCTCCATGCAAAAGAAGAAAAAGCAAAAACTTTTGCCCAGTCTAGATGTTAATGTTGGGAGAAGCTTATATTTTATTCTATGGCAATTCTGCTCATACACATTAAATTTGAGTGCCTTAAAATAATTTCTTAGTCAAAAATGAGAAAAGGTAAAGTATTTTGTATCTATGACTTTAGCTTTCAGATAGTTGAAGCAAGATAAATTATGAAATCATAAAAACCCCCTTAGTAGGCCACTGTAAAATGGTTACATGTCTGGAGAAACAAATTCTTTAGGAGCTATCCGTTGTCACATGACTTCTTTCCTGTTTACTTTGTGTTTATACTGTTTACTGGGACACACTATCCAGAATGAGAAGTTGACATGAGTTCATTCAGGCCAAAGTTCAGGGCACAGATACCCAACTATTTGTCTGTTGTAAATTGAATCTAGGTGATGGATTCATCAGATACAGCTGAACTCTTTAAGTTCGTGGTTCTCAACCTGTGGGTCGCAAGCCCTTTGCGGGTCACATGAGGGCCACCTATCAGATATATTTACATTATGATTTATAACAGTAGCAAAATTATGGTGATGAAGTAGCAATGAAAATAATTTTATGGCTGGGGGCCTCCACAACATGAAAACTGTATGAAGGGTTGCAGCATTAGGAAGGTTGAGAACAACTGGTTTAAGGAGCCGTTGCAGGCTTACAACACCATGTTATTTGTATGTTTGCCAGAGATCCAGATTAACTCACTCACAGCGTTGGGCAGTTTGTGTGCTTTCAATCAGGGGATGATGTTTGCCCGTTGTAGCATGAGACAAAGCTTCTACATGTTAGTGGGTGTCACGTGATTGGTTCTAAAAGTACAGATATACCTTCAGAATGTGATACCTCTCCCTCATAACAGACTGGGAAAGCCTACTGAGTTTAAGTGTTAGTCTGAGAGCTCAAATACATATTTCCAAAGGAAATTGACATCTGAAATCCGTCCAGGCCTTTTATTAGCTGGATATCTTGAACAATTAGTTGGCATAATCTATATTTTGCTATAAAATAGAAATAAATGGTAGCTATTGGAAAGCCTTATTATGGGAATTAAGTGGCCGTTCCCACAAACTGCTGTTTTTCCCAGGCATGGTGAGTTGAATGGGAACATGTTGTCTACTTGGCAGTTACTGCAGATGCTGAATCCTGACTTTCTTAAGTCTGCTTGATCATGGACGTCTTACTTTGTATATGGAACAGCTATTTATATTTCACAAACTATGATGGGTAGTAGCACAGTAAAGACTCACTTAATGTCAGTTTTTTCTGGAGCCAGGACAGTGGTGTTCGGCCTCGTGCTGGTTAGGAGCTCATTCACATCATGAGCATCTCCTTGAAGGCAATTTTGGGCTTAAGAAAAGAGAGGGAAAAATAACTAGCCTCCTGATGTGAGCATCTTGGCCAAAATTCAAAGAGAAAACAACTGGTTTGCAAAACCAAAGAAAATTCTTTATGAATTCTTGTGCTTTATTGTGTTAGAAAAAAAAAGTGATTGCATTTAAGCAAAGTTATCTTTAAAGCTTTTAATGTTATTTTTAATTATGATCAAATGATTTTGGTGTGTTTTAATAGAGCTAGAAGGTATTCATCGATCATTTCTGTGCATTGTAGTGCCTGCTTTTTTAAGCTATTCATTTCAAATGCTGTCAGTGCTTTTGGTTGTATACTGGGCCCTCTTTGGCCTTAGTTTTGACATCTGTATTGTCACTTCTATGGGATGGGTGCTCTGCAACTATTAAGTAGACAGCTTGAGAGATGAATGAATGGTTTACAAGTTCTAAACTACTCTGGTTAGGTGGTTCTGTATTGTTGGTCTTGTGTCAGGTCAAGGATGTCTTCTCAGAAATGTCTCCCCTGATCATGGCCCTCATAGATCCTCACTCCTCTCCACGCTGTCTTCTGGTACTTCTGCTGTAGTGACCTCGCTGCACTGGCTAGCAGTGCACTTGCTTATCTGGCAATATACTCATAGTATCTACTGTAGTTTACTTGGCTGGTCTAGGACCCAGATTTGTGCCTGAATGGGGACACCCAACTCATGCTTATGGAGGGTGTGGTTTGGACTTTTATCTTGGACCCTCATCCCTTAGTAGAATGTGCAGCTGGCTCAGAGAGAGGCAGATGGGTCTGCTCAGACTGCCTTTTCCCATTTGTTTCATTTTATAGGTAACTTGTAGTTTACTTTATCCTCCATTTCTAAATGCCCTCTTCTTTGCCTCACTGCTACAAAAATTAAACAAAGTGATGTCTGAAGAAATGTTTTCAAATCAGTAAAGACACTCTGACAGGAGATAGTAGTATAAAAGTCATCGTGGCTAGTGCCAGTACTAAGGCCTGAAGTTCTTCCTTTGGCATCTTACTTGATAATTGTGTTTGTTCTGGTATCACAGATGAAGAAACTAAGACTTAAAGCTATTAATTTACCTACACTTGCCAGAGTTAAATCCATACCTGGATCTAACAAAGATGGGGGGGGAGGTAAACATGGGGAATTATATCTCTCGGATTTACAGTAAAGATTTATGTTTCTAAACTAATGTCAGATGACTAGTTAATTCATTCTTGTCTTTCTTTTCCTTTTAAAAGATCCAGATGAATTTGAACGGATATATGAACCCCTAGATGTCAAGAGTAAAAAGATTCATGTTGTAGACAGTGGGCTCACCTTTAACCTGCCATATCCCTTGATTCTACGACCTCAGAGAGGTGTGGATCTCATCATCTCCTTTGACTTTTCTGCAAGACCAAGTGACACAAGCCCTCCTTTCAAGGTAAGGAGACTTCCGTAAGCAGAGTAGGAGCATGCCCAAGGAAGGGTGCATGCAGCCCACAGTGAGCTGGGTCCCCCATAGCCATTAAAAATCAAGACAATGCCCCTTTGCCAATCTGATCTGAACACTCACTCAGTACTCCCTTCTCGAGTGACTCTAGGCTGTGTCAGATGGACAGTTCCTGCTGACCGTGGCAAGCACTAAGAGCTTCTAGAATGAATAG
>LOEQ01002282.1:86788-111558 GCA_001685075.1 Bramus lutescens | reverse complement strand
GCTAGAATAATAACTCTTTAGTATCCGTAAAACCTCACATATTCAAAACGTGTTAATGTTTTATTTCTTTTGAGGTTGTTAGTAGTATTCAGCCAAGAAAACAAAAGTTGGTGTGATAATATCAAATTATGTGCACTGCGGAAGATTAATATGCAAATGTAACTGTGCTTCCTGGAGTCAGAGAACCGGTGAATGGGCTGAAAACTGCATAGAGATGACAGTGAGCACATTGCAAGGACGGGGCAAACAGATGTTAAACATGTTAAGAGGGCTCCAGGAAAAAATTTAAGATTGGAAGGTAGGAAATGGAGATTGGTGGAGGATTTCCAGCAGACAAATGAAATCGTATTCTTAGGATGATTAACCTGAGTTGGTGGGTGGAAGGCAAAAGATTAAAACTATGACTTACTGTAACCCCGGTGGAGGATAATAAAATCTTGCACTGTGCAAGTCATGGGTACAACCCGGTGACCCATGAGGAGCAAGGAGGAGGTAGGTTCCAGTGATGACTCCAAGGAGGCGATACTGATGGTAGAAGATAGTGTGTTATTCATTTAACCAATGGGAGTGCAAAATGTCAAAGCCATAATTTCTTATGAGTCAGAGCTTTACTGCTGGATGAGAGGATACTAACAAGGAGTTTTAGGAGACCACTTAGTAACACAAATCAAAAGCACTGTATTTTGCAAGAGTATTAAAATGTTGCATTGTTTATTATTAGAAGAGTATATTTTTAGATATACATGAGCAATTGGAATGTGTACCAACCACTTCTGGATAAAAGCTGCTTGTATTTTGATGGTTTTTCACCCCTCTTCTCATCTCTCATTGAAAAAAGAGGTAGAGAGAGAAACGGGGGGAGAGACGAGAGACAGAGAAAGCTGTGTATTTGTGTGTTGCACATATGAATGCACAATGCATGCACCCTTTATGTAAAAGCCAGAGCAGGATGTATGGAATCCCTCTCTACCTTGTTCTTTTGAGACAGAGCCTCCACAGAAGCTCACCGTTTTGCTAGGCTGGATGGTCAGTGAGCTCTCAGGTCCTGTCTTCCTCCATTGCCCAAAACAAGGGTCACAGAATTTTCAGTTATGTCCAGATTTTTACATCGGTGCTGGAGAATAAAACCAGATCCTCATAATTATAAACCAAGTACTTTTAATCAGGGGGCCATTTCCCCAGGTCCCAATTTCTATTTTTAGAAATGCATGTGTGTGTTTATGTGTGGAAGTCAGAGAAAGAGGAGAACTTTTGGGAATTGGTTTTCTCCTTCTTTGATGTGGGTCTCTGGGTTCTAACTCATTTGACCTTTATCCATTGTGCCATCTCATGGGTCCCCTTTTATTTTTTGGTATTAAAATATCAACACCATTTTTCATTAAAGAATAGAGCATAAATGTGAGTAAGAAATCATAACAGTGGCTGGCCATGTGCCTCAGTTGGTAGAATACTTGCTTGCCTGCATACATAAAGCTCCTAAGTTTAATCCCTAGTGCCTCATGAAATTCAGGGTGGTGGTACCCATGCAATCACAGCATTTGAGAAGTGGAGGCAAGGGGAAAGATGTTTAGATCATGCTCAGCTACCTTGAGTTCTAAGCTAGCATGGGTTGCATGAAAGCTATTTCATAAAGAAAATGAAAAAGAGAAAAACAAACAGCCATTCACTTCATTTATTGTTTATTGATACACACAGCATTTCATAAGTAGAGTTAAATCTCAGATTATGTTAGGAAGCTCTACAGTGGTGCATATTCTGGTTTCTGATAAGTTGTGTTATCTATGTTGTAACTGGGCTTCTAAGTTAACAATATTAGTGTAAGGGATACTGTTTTCTATAGAACAGATAGTTCACACTGTAAAAACAAAACAAACAAAACAATAACCCTCCCAAACTGGTATAAAGAGTTTCATGATTCCAAACATTATTCCTGTTAATTTCTCTAAGGAAAACAGCTCCATGTTTCATTTAATCAAGTGTTACTTTTATTACTCATTTAATAAGATAGGTACAGACAATATTTTTTTTGATTTACCAGGGAGGCTTGCATACCAGTAATTCTTGTGGTGCATCTAACAATGGGCAGACTATTCATAAGTAAGCAGACTCGGAGTTTAGAGAAAGGGTGCTTTGGGTTTGACTGAAGGGTCAGTAAGCTGGGACAGCAGAACCTAGGGTTCACTACTGATATATTTCCATACATTTTATTAAAAGAATATTTTAAGTCATTTTGTCATGACTTGTGCTATGTTATAACACAGTTCATATATTGCACATGGGTCTGGCTAACTCTTTTAGTGCTCTTTGAATACTTCCTCATCGAGGCCAACCAGAGCAATGGGTCTGCTCTGTAGAACAGAAGGAAAAGAAAGGAGGTAATAAAGGTGGGTGTGGGGGCGAAGTAGACGTAAAAGTTGATGTGAGCTGTGCATAACGAGGGTTAGGAATAATGTTTTCGATACATTTCTGTCTCTATAGGTCATTCTGGGTGGAAATAAACAAACATCTGTGGTTTTCCACATTGGTCTGATCTATTTGTTGGTGTTTGGTGTTGCACTTGGTTTAGAACTCTGAGGCACACGTGATCCATTTCTTAAGTTGGGTTACATCATGGCCAACCCCGTTGAAGTGCTGCCTCTGTGGACTCTATTCTACAGTGCCTAGTGAGGGAGCTACTCACTCAAGCCAGTCCAAGCAACAGATCTATAGACATCAATGCACCATGGCTAATGAGGTGACAAGCAGAGACACATTAGCCTGGGTGGGCTTTATAAATGCCAGTCCACCATGCCCGAGGAAGAAGCATAGACTCTGGTACCTGCAGGTTTATTTCTCACACTGCTTTCTTAGAGTTGCTTTTAAAAGTGACATATATATATATCTTATAATGACAGAAAAGTGTTTTATCTCCATTCTGGGGTCAACAGTTGAGCAGGCCATGAGCAGGGTATGAGCGGGGCTGTGTTTGTTATCAGGATTTATGATAGAATTTGTTGCCTTTTGTGGGTTCCAGAGCATCGGATAATTCCTTAACCAGTGGGTGGGTCACCTTGCTCTCTACCTCAGTGTTTTTGTTTTTTTGTCTGTTGTTTGTTTTGTTTTTGTTTTTTTGAGACATGATGTCTCTGTGTTGTTCTGGCTGTCTTGGAACTCACTCTGAAGACCAAGCTAGCCTTGAACTTAGACATCTGCCTGTCTCTGCCTTCTGAGTGCTAGAACAAAAGGCATGTGTCACCACCACCACCAGGCAGCCTACCTCAGTTTTTCCTTGGTCTCTCTTTGTCTCTTATTAGCAAAACCGCCATAGTACTTACCCCCTGCCCCATTATAGAGGCTGATCACAGCCCAGGCCCCTTAATTACATTGTGAAGAGCCCTCTTCCGAGGCAGTGGGATGATTCAGTGGTACAAGGTCTTGCTGCACAACTCAACAGCCTAGATTCTAGCCATAGATCCCAGAGGGGAAGGAGGAAAGTGACTTCAGGAAGTTGTCCTCTGACCTATACTCCCATACCCCCAACCCCCCACCCCCACACCAAACAAAACAACAAACAAGCCATTAACAATAACAATAGTGATTTTTTTTAAAAAGAACTCCTTCCTTTAATAAGGTCATATTCATAATAGGTGGATTTATCCTGTTGGGGACACCATTCAACCTACCATACCATTTTAGATCAGATGTCTTGTGATGAACACCTATATCTCATATTGGCCTCTTCAAGGATGTTTTTCCAAGTGTATACCAAGCTTGCAAGTAGAGTGCTAACTGCTCCAAGTGTTATGCAGACTCTGTGTCCCTACTTATGTTCCAGCAGGCTCTTGAAGACTAATAGCAAGCTCTCTATGAGAAGAGACAATAACCATAACCACAAATAGTGAGTTCTGAGTAATAGCTCTGTCGGTCCCATCTTATATATTAATTGCTTTCATAATTTTAATCATTATATTGTTTTAAATATTACATTATTTACATACTATTAGGCCATCTATCTCCCCAATCTTAAAAATAACCTTTAAATGATGAGGAAATTTTCGGGTAGTGAGAATATATGCTAGATTTGCATTGAGACAAAAATCTTATTTTCTATAGTGAAAAATCAACTTATTATTTATGTATGTGTATTTATAGAGAGAAATATATTGTGTGCCTAAATTAATTAATTGGCATGCATGTACCCTTCTCCCTGTGGTCTGAGTATTTTTCTGTTAAATTGTTTTGTTTTTGTTTTTGTGTTTTTTGTTATAGTTTAGTACTTAAAAAAGGAGTGTAGGCATTTTTGAAAGTATCATTTCGAATGAGGGTCCCTCATTTTTTACTCTATAGAAAGCTGTGTTTGTAGTTGGCACTTAGGTAAACTTACAGTCCATCAGTGCCTGCCACAGTGAAGCCTTTTGGGGCATCAATCAGCAGCTGGTAGATGTTACAGCATGGCACACTGCTGGTGTGTTGCTGTCATTTCAGAATCAGGTCTTTGGGCTCACTAAAACATTGTCTTTATTTTAATTCTTTAACTGTGGGGCTCTGCGCACAGTCTGTGTCATTGTTTCTCCGTCTTTCTGGAGGGAGAGGAGACAGCAGGAAGGAGATGTTTTTCCATCCTGTAATCATGGCCTTTGCAGTCACCACTGTCTAATCTTTTCCACATCAGGAGCGGAGCAGAAAAGGGAAAGTTCCCATCACTTCCTGATTCCAGTATATCTCCGTCCAGCTAAAAATAGCCAGACCTCCCTCTACCTCACCGAGTTCCCTTTCCCTCTTTCTCCACACAGCCACACACAGTTTGGTCATCCCTGACTCATGTTTGTAAACATTAGAGAGCTGCTGGTCTTTGCCCTCACGCAGCTGCCTTACTGTATGAGCTTTGGTCTGGCCATGGTGTGGACTAATCATGAATGAATAATCGTGGATACTGCTAGACATGAACTAGCAGGAGGAGTTCAGCTGAGCAGGGTGGGTGAGGGAGAAAAGAAGAATGAGAGAAATGTCCTCAGAGTTCAAATGAGAAGTTTTACATCTGTTGATGGGTTAGCAAAGCATAACTGTATCCAACAGAGTGTATTATGAAACAGCGGCTTTCGTATCCAATAAATCCCCTTTCTCTTACATTTTATTTCTTTGTAAATCTTGGGAGGATTGCTCAACTTAAAGTTCATGACTTTTTTTTTTATTTAGCTTGCTAGAATATTTAGGGTCTCTATTGCTTTTTAGGGAGATTACAATATAATTAGATCATCTCCACTTCCTTTCTTCCCTCCAAACCTTCCCCTCTGCCCCTCCTTGCTCTCTTCTGAGGCTGAGGGAAAAGACCACGGAGCCTCAACACTACACGAAGAACTCCAGACAACTAAGGAATGTTGAGAATGGGAGAAATGATCTTCCCCATGAACGAGCACACCCATTGGTTACCCAATACCAATTGGTCAGTCATGAGAACATGCATACAAATAGCTTGATGCACACTGAGCAGGTTGTATTCAGGGATATACCTATATATACACAAACATGCAGGCATGTAGAGTTCATCACTTTTCTGAAACATCAAGAGCAGTGAAATCTGAATGTTCTCTCAACTTAGGGTCCTAGGTTAAAGTACTTGCTTGCTGTCCACCTAAGATTTTTATTCTTCATCTCTAACCTTCAGAGCTATCTCGTGAAGAGAGTGGTATTTTGCAGAGCTAGAAACTGTATTACTGACTAAATCAGCACGACAGGAGGACTTCATAAAAGACTAATTTTAGTGGTTTGCCCCAAACTTCATCCTTTGAGGAGTCTCTCTAATACCGTTCCTGCTTTTTTTTCTTTCTCTTCTTTTTTACTTCACTTTTCTCCTCTCTCTGTCCTTATTCAGTGATTGGATATTTGTATAGCTCTCACTGTGTGATAGGTATTGTCTAAGTACTGTAAAGTGCGAGTTCTTTCCGTTGAGATTGCTCTCTGTGTCTTAGGTTAAGAATGTTAAGCTCAGAAAGGTCCTCGAGTCTACAGAACTGACATTTGGGTTCAGGAATTGGCTCCAATCTGTGGTTTTACACCATGGTGCTCTATAACCACTTATTTATTCTAGCCCTCAAGGCTGCAGAGAAAAAGAAATGAGATCTATCTTTTCCTGACAACCTTCCACGGTGATTCTGCCAGTTTAGATTGTGTGTGTGTGTCGATAAATGTGGTATGTATGTATATGTTCATGTTGGATATATTCATGTGAAAATGTGATGTACACACATATATCTGTACTTGTGTGTGGAGGCCAGAAGTGGACATTGGATGCCTTCCTCAATTGCTCTCCGCCATATTCTTTGAGATGGGGTTTCTCATTCTTTTCATTGATTTGATGCATAGAGGCATGAAGTTCTATTTCTTTTTCATAAGTAGAAGCCAAACAAAGTCAATTTGTATACGTAAATTTAGTTTTAAAATGTGCATGATTGTATTACTAGGAAATCGATTTTAAAGGATGTTTCATTTTGTTTTCTTTTTAAAATCTGTAATAAAATTATTCAGAAATGAAGAGACCATTACGTACCTCAGACCATTCCACACTAAAAGCTGGAGAACCTCAATGCATGTCATAGCTCCTCTAAAACCCACAGCTTGTGTTGTTTTCAAAAGTAGTTTCTCTACAAAGAGAACCTTACCAGCTCTGCAAGAACCTGTATCATATTGATACTGAAGTTAATGGGGAGCTGTTCTTAAATTGCACATTCTTAGCGAAACAATTTAATTCATATGTTTTTGGCACCTTGATGGTATAAAATCCAGTAACAGGGTGTCTTAATTAGGGTTTCCATTGCTTTGATGAAACTCCATGACCAAAGGGCAGTGATGGGGCATGTCTTTAATTCTAGGACTTGGAAGGCAGAGGCATGTGGACCTCAGTGAATCTGAGGCCAGCCTGGTCTACAAAGCAAGTTCCTGGACAGTCAGGACTGTTACACAGAGAAACCCTGTCTCAAAAACAACAACATCAACATCAAAAACCCAGAAAACCAAAAAAAACCACACAAACAAATAAAGAAACCCCATCACCAAAAGCAACTTGGGAAGGAAAGGATTTATTTAATTGTACAGCTTGTGGTTCAGGGAAGTTGAAACAGTGGAGGCAGAAACTGATGCTGAGGCTGTGGAGGAGTGCTGCTCTCTAGCTTACACAGTTTGCTTTCTTATATACATCAGAACCACCTGCCCAAGGAGTGGCACCACGTACAGTATGCTAGACTCTCCCCCATCAATTACTATTTAAGAAAATTCCCTGGCTTTGCAAAGAGACCTTGTCTTGAAACATAAAAAAATAAATAAATAAAAGGAGAAAAGAAATGACCCCAGGCTTCCCTGCAAACCAGTCTTAGTGGAAGCATTTTCTCATTTGTGGTTCCAGCTTCTTAAATAGCTCTAGCTTGTGTCAAGTTGACAAAAACAGCAACAACAGAAACCAACCAAGGCACAGTGGTTCCTGTTCTTCGGTGTGAGAGTCTTTAACTTCCCAAGCCTTAAAACCCATTCATATAGTTGTAAATATTTTGGAACCACTTGTTTTTCCTCTCATACTCAGTTCCGCTCATTTTTAAATTCCTCAAATGCCTGCTATTTAGCCAGCCTGTGCTGAGAATTGATGGAACAGTATTGGGTTTGTTTAGGGACAATTTTTTTTATATATAGATATTGGCGATTTGCACAGCCCTTTAAGACAGGGTTGGTTTTGTTTGTTTTTGTTGTTGTTGTCTTAGCAACTGCTGGCAGATAATAATACCTTACGGATGTAGAATGATGGATGGACAGACCAGCTGAATTCAGGAAGACTGAACATTTCTAAATGTGTCTTTCCTTCCCCCGCAGGAACTTCTACTTGCTGAGAAGTGGGCTAGAATGAACAAGCTCCCCTTTCCCAAGATCGACCCGTATGTGTTTGATAGGGAAGGTCTGAAGGAGTGCTATGTTTTCAAACCCAAGAATCCTGAGGTGGAGAACGATTGCCCTACCATTATCCACTTTGTTCTGGCTAACATCAACTTCAGAAAGTACAAGGCCCCAGGTGTGTTTCCATGAGGTTGAAGTCTGGGTGATGACGTGACTGTACTGACACTGTCCCATGCACTGCGACGGCAGGGAGTGCTTCTCTTACCGTGATGAATAGCTGTGACCCAAGAGCCCAAGTGCTTCCTTCTTTTTTACTCCCAAATTTTGAGTTCCTCATGATAGAGAAACTGAAAGGCGAATGACAGGCTCAGCAAGAATTGCTAGAGCATTGAACCAGAGGCTTGGATTTGGTAGATATCCTATTCATAAAGCATATTAAAGAGTTTGACTTTCGCCATGGTGAAGCAGCTATTCTCTTTAAAATAAAATCATTCAAAAGCCTCTGGGAGTATGAATTGACCACAAAACTCAATGTAATATAACAGTGTGGTGTGACTGTCCATTTTGGGCTTCCACATTGTATTTTTACAGCAAAGGAGAATCTAGTTCAAGAAATGGTTACTCTGTTTTTCCGTATCTGGAGGATTAGGTGGACTTTTATGCATCCTAAGAGATACCCATTAACCAAAGAAGGATGCATGGGGGCATTAAATGCTAAACACTTTTCAGACTAGAAGATGCAGTTTTCCATTTTGTGAATGGAAAAAAACAAAAGAGATAGGTGTGGGGATACAGCAAAGAAGGTCTTTTCCTACATTCCTCAGAATAATAAAAATTAGTAAGGGTAGAGCTATGAGACATGCCTCATAAAAGGGAGAAGAAATGGTGGCTGGCATTTTTTTTTTCAAACAAAAACCCTAGTTTCAAAGTGAAACCCAGTAGCAAACTGAAAGCAACCTAGTCAATATTCTATTACTGTTAGTTCTCAGGGAGAAACCAAGAGGTTGGTAAGTCCAGGGATTTCTGGGGCTTGAAGAGGAGTCAGTGTTTTGGTTTGGATTTCCCCAGAGGAAGAGTCTCAGGACAAAATTCAAGTGCAAATGGTTTATTTGTAAGGGAGTGAGGAAGTGATACTGGGCAAGGAGACAGACAGCAAAGCACATCCTAGGAAGCCATTTACCCCAAGAGGAACATGACCCATCTGGGAAAGTGCAAGACAGAACACCCAAACTATAGATTCATCCTTTCCACCCATATACCAACAGGCAAGGTGGCTGGGTACCGTTACAACTTGAGTGTGGCTGTCTGGGGCAAATAGTTGCTTTTGGTAATCATAGCTTTTCTGGTGACTCTCAGTGCTGTCTTCATGGTTGCTTGTATGTTTGGGAGGTTTTGTTTGTTTGTTTCTGAAAGCAAGATTCATACTCTTTTTTTGGCATATAGGTGTCCCAAGGGAAACAAAAGAGGATAAAGAAATAGCTGACTTTGACATTTTTGATGACCCTGAATCGCCATTTTCTACCTTCAACTTTCAGTATCCAAATCAAGCATTCAAAAGGCTACATGATCTGATGTACTTCAATACACTGAACAACATTGATGTGAGTATCTCCCCAACTATTAGCATGTGAAGTCACTAGCAAGCACGTGAATTCAATAAGAAGCTGAATCAGGCTTGGGAATGGCCCAATCCACAATGCAGTGCCTTGTTTCTTAGGAATCATTTCACTAACCTATAAGAGAACACGCAGAATTCACTAATAACGACATCACTTTCCGCTGCTAATCAGAACTCACACATTATAGTATTGTTTGGTGGCATGAGGATTCATTCCCAGCTGTCCTCATCTATTTTCATGATAAGATAATTTGTGAAAAGAAGGAAATGACAGAAAGGCAGCATATAGGTAGGGAGTGAACGTGAGTGCTATTACCCCACCGATGACTTAGTGCTCTTAAATGCTTGGCTTCTGTAGCTCTTGACAATATTGCCAAATCCTAGGGCTTCCTGCATTTTTAAGCTTTCACGTGTGGCTTTGTGAGACAGACTTTAGAAGCAACTCTTTCCCTCACTGTCAGACGTTCTTATCCATCGGTAGCCCACCTGCTGTTAAAAGTCTTTGTCTCTGGGATTGGTTAGTGCTAACTGCCCCGTGTCAGAATACTGCTGTGTGATTGAAATCCTCTGCTGGTGGGCCCAAATCACAGCCCCTAGCCAGTCATCATCAGTTGTGAAAGCTGAGCTCGTTGGCCTGCTTGGAGTGTGTATAGTAAGGAAAAGATAGCGAATTAGAGCCATGCGTCATCTCTGATTTGCTGGTCCTCTTGGAGGTGATGAATGGCTGCAAAGAACACCTACATGTGCTGCTTCTTCAGAACTTAACTAGATTTTGTGCTAAGGGACAACTGACACATCAGAGTGCTTGCTTCTTTTGTTTACCATGAGACAGTTAAAGAGAGGTCAAATGCTGCCATGACATAGTGACCATAATGCTTTTAAATCAAGACATTTTTTATGAGCATATGAAAAATTTCCTAATATACTTCAGTTCCTGTTACTTCCAAAATTCCTTCATTTTTGACTTTCCAGTATGTGATGCCTAATATGTAACATACTTACTAAAAGTTGCAACACATTATTTCCTTCACATATGCTAACTAAATCTTACACGGGGATAAATATTTAAAAACCTCTTGCTGCTTTGTGTCTGTCGTGATGGTTAAATTCGAAGAGAATGAGTGTTGTGACACAAGGGACACATAGAAATGGTCAGAATAGAGTTGCATTTTATTTTATTTGACATTTCATTTTATGTGTGTTTGTGGGATGTGGGGTTGTGAGTGCAGATGCCCCCAGAGGCCAGAGTTCCATGCAGTCACAGCCACATGCAATTGTGAGGTGCCTTTCATGGCTGATAGGAGCTAAACTCAGGCCTTTAGGAAAAGCAGCCTGTGTTCTTAATCTCTCAGCCCTTTCTCCAGCCCCCCAAAGAGAGTTGTATTTTATAAAGTTTAATCATACTAAAGGAGAAGGCAGCTAAGGAGATTTCAATTTTCTGTTTTGAAACTAATAGACGTACATTCCTTAGGGATAAGAATCTACTGAATTTGATAAATCATCCCCTAAGGAAAAGGACCCAGTATTGTAAGGGCTGTAAATATCCTCTATGCGACTTAGGAATGAACACTCTCACATATGTATTTTAAGCAGCTGCATTTCTCTTTCTATTTTTAGTCCCTGTTTATATTAGACCTGCTAAAAACATCTTCTGAAGTAATCGTATAGTTCTGTTTACATTTTTTACAAGTATTCCTCAGGGTAGTTTATTTGATGCAGACATGACAAAGTTAAATCCTGAACAAAAATAGGCTGAATTCCAAAGCAACCATCCTCAATATAGTCCAATAAACATTGGTTCTTCATAAACTACCAAGTATTATTTATAATAATACATATAATATACATGAAATTTGGGGATCTCATACATTGTATTTTTATCATATACTGTGCCCCCAGTCTTCTCTCAGATCCACCCCCATTTCACACACACTCAACTTTGTGTCTCATTTTTTCTTTATGCCAATAAGTCTAGTTGGTGCTACCTATATTGTCTTGTGTGTGTGACCATCCATTAGAGAGTGTTCAACCTACCAGGGCCCATATTCTTAGAGAAAAATAGCTCTTCCATCAGTTACCAATAGCTCCTAAGCTGAAGTTGGAGCTTTGTGGCCACCTCTACCCCTCTACGATGGGATTTTTGTCTGTCTTGAGCTTGTATAGATTTTGAGCTTGGTTTCATAACCACTGTGAGTTTCTATGTGCAATTATCCTGTTCATGTGAACAAACATTTTTTATAACTTTCACTAACATATGTGACATGGCATTTAGAGGTAAAGATGCAGGTTTTATAGTACCTTTACATACAATATAGGCCATGGCTTAGTTACATTGTTATTGCTATGATAAGATACCATGACCAAGGCAACTTATCAGAGAGAGTTTATTGAGGCTTGTGGTTTCAGAGCATGTCTCCATGACCATCATGGCCGAGAAGCATGGCTGCAGACAAAACTCATAGTATTAGAGGAGTTCCTGAGAGCTACATCTTGAGACAAAACCACAAGGCAGAGAGAAATCTAACTGAGGATGGCATGGGCTTTTGAAACATCAAAGCCTACTCCCAGTGACACCTACTCCAACAAGGCCATGCAATCTTATCCTTCTCAAATAGTTCCATTAATCAGGAAACAAGCATTCAAATATATGAGCTGATAGGAGTCATTTTCATTTGAACCACTATGGGCCATTTGTCACAGAATGTACTATTCAAATTTCAGGAGGATTGGATTCTTCACCCTGAAAACAGGGACAATAGGAAAGGCGCAGTGTGACATTAGCTGTGCATGACAGGGTCCTGGCAGCCTGCAGTGCATGGGTGAACCTACAGGAGAAACTGTGAAAACGTTAGGATTCACCTTATAGACAAGTCATAAGGACAAGGACAGTTGTAGGTGTTAAGTAAACATTTTGAACAAATGAATGTAAACTTTCACCTAAATTAGGTGGCCATTTTGATTAATATTCAACTGGAGTATGCGCGTGTGCAAGTGCACACATGTGTGTGTGTGTGTGTGTGATATTCCATTTTTATTGGTATTTTATCTCCTGGTGACCTCTTTCATATCATTTATCCAAGAAAAAAAACCCACATTTTATTACAAAAATTCCTGGTAAGTGGTGATGTGTAAAAAGCAATAAAGTTGTGCTGAGCACATGGTGCTGGGAAATGCATTAGGCCACCCACACCATCTGCGCAGAGCAGAGCATGGACTTGTGCTTAAGCAGCTGCACCTGGATCAGCAGAGTGGTTTTCAGGTGGCAGGAACTCTAATAACACAGGATGCAAAGTCTTTCATCTGTTAAAGTCTAAGACAGTTTTCAGCCTCGTGGCCAAAGCCACTGTGGCTTCAGGTATATTTCTTCTATTTGTTTTCTGATCTGGTTTTGTTCTGAAAAGGCCACCGTGCATCTAGCAGTTGGGAATTCCTGTTGATCATTTTCCTGGGACAGGCTTTAGAGGTTTTTTTTTACCTCTGCTCTGGCTCACTTTTTGACAGCAGTCTGGCCTTTCCATTAGCATTGGTTTTCTGTACTTACTCAGTCCTCCCGAATTCCTTTTCAATGAATGTTGTCTCAAGGCTTTTACAGTTATGGAATTTTGTCGGATTTACATTTTTTTCCTTATTAGAAATGTAAGGTATAGTGACTTGGACTGGTAGACATGTGGTATGTGGTATTCGCAGGCTTTGGTTTCAAGCCAAATTGAGTGTCTAGTCATTGCTCAGCTGTCTCTTAACTGGGTGGCCTTGGATTGGCAGATTATTTTGTTCTTTTTCTATTGGCAAACAATGATATATTGAATAGGATTAGGATGAAATTTAGTTACAATAACAAGGATTTAGGACATAATAGGCACTAGGGAAATTGCAAAAGCTAATATGATGAATTATTATTAGTTTTCATATTCTCTTCTGCTTGTAATTATAAATTCTAAATTCCACAAAACAGCAACTTGCTTATTTTCTGTACTCTAGGGATAGTGATTATAATGCCTGGTGCCTCAAGTGAATATGCAATGTGTTTTTGACAATTCTTTTCATAAGTTGCTGACTGGATGCGATGTACTTTTCATAAATTTATTTTTATAAGTCATTGACTGACTGAAGATGATGAGGGTCAGGATAAAAGTTGTCACTGTTGGAGATGGAGCTGTTGACCATGAAACCTGCACGCAGCACATGCCTGACCGTGCAGCATGTGCAGTCATAAACCACTACTTTGACCATGAGGGAACGTGTATTTGGAAGAGTCTTTTGCGGTACCTGTTGGTTCACCTTGTTTACCGTCCTCCTTCCATCGACAAGGTCACAGATTCCATGATACTCTTATGCTTCACTACATTCAATTCAGGCCAGTATGCATAGCAATCAGCTTAACTTTTGGTCAGATAATTTCATAAAATGTTTTAATTAGTTACTTCTCTGGCTCACATGACAAAATATGTGACAGAAACAGGACATGTTTATTTCAGTTCATGAGTCAAGGGTGTCATCTGCCATGGTGGTGAAGTCATGGCTGCAGGAACATGAAGAAGCTAATCGCATTGCCACAAAGCAGTGGGGGTACAGTATATGAAATGGTGCCATCCACATAAGCTGCTTTTTCCTACCCCAACTAATTGCTCACAGCCTTGCTCAGATTTAGCTCCTAGATGTCTCTAGACCCTGACAAGATGACCATCAGTGTTAACCAATCATAATCGGGTAATAATCAAAATGGAAGAAAGTGTGTGTCAGAATTACTAGTGGTTAATTCTTACTTTAATAGCATTTCATCATTGTGATTACCCTGCTTAGGTACAAGTTAAGGTTTTTGACTATTCAAAAGATAATCTGCGGTTATATAATAACTGCACTAATCTGCAATCTGTTGCATATCTTGACCTGTTTTGTTAGTCCTGCAGTGGAAGAGAGGCAGTGGTTCCTCTGCCCAACATACTCAGTGTTGGCCAGCAGCCTAAATAAAAGATGGATCAACCAGGAAAAACCCTAATGGGCTCATTTGAACATAGTTCTATACAACATGGGAACGTTCAGAGAAAAGATTCAGATTTTAAATGGACTATCCAATTTTTTTTAATCCAGATTTTGTGATGCATGACAGGTGTATAAAAATATGATTGTTTGAAATGGTTAGAGTCTATTTCTGAGAAAAATCCTAGAGAAGTCTATTTGTTTAGATTTTTCTGGTCTTTGGGTAGCATTCCATCCTTTTGGATATGGGGTAGGGTGTTTTGAAGTGTATGTTGCAAAGGCAAGGGGAGTCTTACAATGTGCCCTTAGAAAGGGTAGAGAACTCCTTTATGAATGTGTCTAGGGAATGAAAGGTTAGGGGTTGTAGCAATGCTTCCAGACCTTTCAGACCAAAGGAGATCTAACTTCTATACTTTCCTTTGGGAAGAGGGATGCTCGTTTCTATGTCTTTCCAGAGGAGGGTACCAAAAGGGGGCAGGAGACAATAGGACGGACAGGAGAGCATGTTTTCAAGGCTTTTTTTGAGGCTGTCATTTGAAGGTGGTGAACCCAACCAGCCCCAAACTCACCTTCCATCAGTGCTCTGCACGATCTCATTGCATCTCGTGTGTACATTAGTTGAATGTGTCTTTATTATCAGCTCTGCCAGGCACTGTTTCAGGGTCACAGGGATATGTAACAGCAAAAGAATATGGAGCCCAAGCTTGCAATCTCATCACTCAGGAAGCTAAGGCAAGATGACCCCGAGTTTGCAGCTTGGGCTCCATAGGGAGACTCTGTTTCAGAAACACAAAACAAAACACCAAACAAAACAAAATAAAACAAAACACCAAACCAAACAAAATAAAACAAAACACCAAACAAAACAAAACAAGCCCCCAAACAAAAAGGCAACCAAAACAAGGAGATTTTGAGTGCTTAGAATTAATCAAATATTTCCTCCTAAATACTCAACACAAGATTAGCCTAAGAAGAATGATGTATGTATGTGTGTGTGTTTTAATTCATAGGCAAAAGAATTGAGTAATGGATTAATTAGGCAAAATCCTGGAAGTCACAGTTTTGTGTAGCAGAGCTTTCCTGTTAAACTATCTTTATAACACCAGCCCACTTATAACGGCCCAGAGACCTATTATTAATTATGAAAGCTTGGCTTTATCTTAGGCCTTTTCCCTTGCTAACTCTTATAACTTAATTGACCCATACTTTTAAACATCTATGTTCTATCATGTGGCTTGGTTATTCTTCTTGGTACAGCATATTCAACTTGCTCTCAGTTTGCTAGCAAAATAGTGTGCCTCAACTCTTCCCAGGTTCTCTCTCTACCAGGAAGTCCCACCTATTGTCTCCTGCCTAGCTATTGACTGCTCAACTTTTCTTACACCAATCACAGCAGAACATCTTCACACAGTGCACAAATATCCCACAGCAGTTTTGGAGTCTGGACTGGGCTTATAGAAAATATTCCCCACTCTTTTCTCTAACTCTCAAGTGACCTTATTTTCTAACATTCCACAGTTTCTTTTCCATCCAAGCCAACCAATGTCCACGTGTTTCCTGTGTCTCCTTTCTACCACAACATCCCATCCTTAGCCTTTTATGGTTATTCATGGAGAAAGCTCCCTGCCCCCTTATGCTTATATAATCATGTGTGTTTAGCTAAAGTTGTATTTTCCCCATTTTTTCCTGAGCATTTATTAATTTAGAAAGATACTTGTTATATGCCTCCCATGGTCTCAGTGCTGGACTGAAGCATTAAGACCCCTTTTTTCATGACATTTCAGATTTCATGGGAAAGTGAACATTAGCCAGAAAATTCAGAATAATTTTCATGAAAATAGCAGTTGTGTGTTATACTAGTAACTTTTACACACTTTTCAAAATCCACCATAATTTTCTCTCTTGGGAGGCTGTTTTAATTTGTTGCTGTAAGCATTCCACATTTGTCTGCAAATAATTCAGTTACACACCTCCAGAATTGTTCATTTTGATAGGAAGGAGAAAGACCTCATTTTCAAAGTTTAATTTTTTTCTCATTTATCTACCCATATTGCTTTAGAATAAAGTGGGGCGCTTGAACAGTGCAGTGAAAGATAGCATTTATCATACTTAAGGTGAGGAGTAAGGATGAAGATAAGCATATGTGGGATTTTGCTGGAATAAACCAGACAGGAAGGATAAATCCTGTGGAAGGAGAGAAGCAATTACTTATGTAAACCATCTAAGATCACTCCTGGTAAAAATAAAAATTAGAAAGATACAGATATCATATAATACATCTTAGATATACCAAGATATAGCATGTGGCATGCTAAAAGCTTTACAGTCAGCAAGTGACTTCATACTGAGTTTTAGCTTGCATGACAGCATCCCAGGGAACAGTAGGCTGTGTTCTGAGGGATGAGAAGCCTGTTCAGTGGTTTCATAGTGTTAACATGACACCTAGTGGTTCAGCTTTCACATTCTCATCCCAGATGCTTCGGGTTTTTCAGTTATAAATATAAATGTTGGCTTTCCTTTATAAGAAAGGCTTAAAATTAGGAAAATGACCAGGGTCCAAATTTTGGTAAACGTACTCATTTGTGATGCTAATACTGTTTCTTTTCTTGTGTTTTCCTATAGTGTTAGGGGTTGAACACAGGTGCCATAGACACTAGGCAAGTATTCTACCAACTGAGCTACAGCCTTGGCTGTTGTTTTTCCTCCTAGGGTGTGTGTGTGTGTGTGTGTGTCAAATTCACTGCAGAGAATTAGCATCAGGCAGTCATTACTAGTGTAGTAGTCCCTGGGGTCTTTTCTGTTGCAGTTTGTTTCCCTGACACTTCTCTGCTCCCAGGTGATACATCTGAAGGAGCAGAAACCAACTGGGTAACATAGCAAGCTGGGAGTCTAGAAAGATAGACTGTAACAAGGAAATACAGCAGCTCATTTGAGTAGCAGGACAGATTTTCTGGTTTACATCAGGCAATAAGCTCTTTCTTACCTCTGCTTGTTTCTTATAAGCTTCATAACTATTAAACTGCAGACCTGAAGTGCCCATTGAACATATCAAAACTGGCTATCAGTTTCTCCCAGCATTCCTCAGCCCCTACCTGTTACAGGGTGTGGCTGCAGACCCCGCCCCCTACCCGGAACCTTTTAGCCCAGGGATTGGGCTGCCTTTTCTCCAGTGGCTCTTTCTTATATAACTCAGACATTTTGGTTACTGCACTTTTTGTACCTTTGCTCTCTTGGCTGATGCACCCCTCTCCTGTCTCCTACATGGCCCAGCTCAATCTAGTCATGTCCACTCTGGACTTCCCCAGATGTCCCTGCCTCTGGCTATGCTCTCCCACATATCTACATATCTAAAATAAACTTTCTCTTCCTCCATACCCAGGAGCAGTCATGTTCCTTTCTTTTCTTTTCTCTTTCTTTCATTTGTTCATCCTTCCTTCCTTCCTTCCTTCCTTCCTTCCTTCCTTCCTTCCTCTCTTTTATTCAGTAGCATCCTAATTTTCATCACACACAGTTCATAAGCAGCTGTATGAACACATATCTGTTACAGGATCTTTCTATGTGCCAGTGATTGTCCACCATACTTTATATTGGTAATCTCCAATTCCCAGCATCCCAGGATTAATAATGTTCCTGTTATCTTAAAAACAATTCCATTAAACAGGGACTGGGGAGATGGCTCAGTAGTTATGAGTGCTTGCTCTTCTTTGAGATGACCCAGGTTTGGTTCCCAGCACCCACGAGGCAACTCACACAATCTAGAAATATTTGAAAGGGATCAACTCCCTCTCCTGGGCTCTGCAGGCACTGCATACACATGGTACACTTTTCATGCAGGCAAAATACACACATAAATTAAAAATATGTAATGTCTTTAAAGAAGAAATAATCTCAAGAATTTAGGTTAATTTTTATCTATTTCACATAGTCTAGGCATTACAGGACCAAGGAGGCCTTTGACCCAAGTCTTTTTCAACAGACTGAAGTACAGAATTAATTATGTCTCCCTTACTATGGAAAAATGGGCTCTACATACACCTGCTTAACAGTCTCAGAAATATTTGAGTCTGCTGACACAAGCTGAGACTGATGTATTTTTTTAAAATTATACAAAAGACTCAAATCTTTGTGATAATTTTTTCTGTTGTTTGTTTTGGTAACATGATGACATATTATTTAGTTAGCCACTCTGGAAGAAATAGAGGTTCCTGCCAATGGGTGTGATAAGAAGTTGCTGGCTGCTAACCATATGTGCGCAAAATTTAGCCCTCTTATTTCTCTGTTCCACGCAAAGGATCATACTTGCTCAGTGAGCTTGGATTGGAATGTGTATGCCTCTGGCGAGATCAGCCACTTGCGCTCTGAGTGGGAGGAGAGGTCATGGGTCCTGAGCCTTTTGGACTTGCCAGGCATTCATACTCCTGGTGTAGAGTTGAAAACATATGGTCAGTGCTTCAAACTTATGTATCAGTCCCTGGAGTGGAGGAAAAAGGGACTGGCTATCTCATAGCCATCCTCTGCCTCTAGTGCATCTAGCAACATCAATATTGTTGACAGCTCCTGAGGGAGTGGAGGTTTCCTGATGTTTTGAAGGCTCCAAAACAGCAATAGAGTCTTCATGAACACAATAGTTCCCACTTCTAAAGTGTTTCCTCAACTGGGCACTAATGGCTCTAACCAAATCCAAATTTCATTTCCTCTAAAAATTCCCAATAAGGATGGTTTCATATCAGAAATGATGTATGTTGCCCCCAATCATCATCAGCTTGGGAAAATATGAGACAACTCTGGATGAAAACTGGCAATTCATTTTCATGAGGAAAATCACAAAGTTTGGTTTACGTTAGTTTGAGGACACTTTTTCTCTGGTTGTTGGCTAGAATCAGTGAAATGGAGAATTCCCTAGCAAATCATGGCCTTCTCTCTCCTGTAGAGGGTATCTGCCTTTTGCGTGGCCTTCTATCCCCTCTTTAACTTTAAAAATTCAAATTATGAATTTTGTATTTCCTTTTATATTATCACTTCCTAGTGAAGACTAGATGGAGGGAACATGAATTTACCTTGTTGCAACTGTCTTCCTCTTCATCAGGAGCACTCCTGGAGTTCTTCTTCACAAGAATGTGATAGTGAGATCTTGCATTGACGTAGATGCCCAAAGGAATCACATTTTTCTCAATAAATTTCAAAATGCAGATGCTAAGAAAAGAGAACCAGGCTTTTGTTTTCATTCAACTAGTGTTTCTGGGATGTACAGCTGCATGTACCATTTCTTTTCTGTTTCCATTGGCAGGTGATAAAGGATGCCATTGTTGAGAGCATTGAATACAGAAGGCAGAACCCATCTCGTTGCTCTGTTTCTCTGAGTAATGTCGAGGCAAGAAAATTCTTCAACAAGGAGTTTCTAAGTAAACCCGCAGCATAGTCTGTGTGCTGGAAAGATCAAGCCATTTGAGTTCATTGATGATTGGAGTCAAGAGCACATTGGAGATCGTCTTGCTGAGCCTTAGCGACTGGCTAGTACTCAGAGTTGCAGCGATTTAGCTGCATGTTAGGAGGAGAATATGTTGTTCTTAGCAACAGTTTCTGTCAGTATGAATTTTCTGACATAAACATAGGGATATCGACTGTATTTTAAACATTCCTCACTAACTTGCTTTTACCTATACTTTTATATAACGCACAGGTAAAGTGGTTTTCTTTTAAAATATTTAATAGTTCAGCTCAGTAAATAAGGCTTCCCCTTGTGTGTGAATGTTATTCACAAACTAGATTTGTTCATGCCATGATACAACACTATTTTTTATTTAAGTATTCATATATACACATACGAAATAAATACTTTGATGTACAAATTACCATGAGAGACCTGAGTTTTTGTTATCTTTTAAAATTCTTTCTGTGTGAGTGTTCTGTATATGGTGTGTGTGTGTGTGTGTGTATGTATTTGTTTGTGCATGTTTATGTGTGTGATTGCAGATATGCTCAGACCATGATGTATGTATGGAGGTCAGAGGGTAACTCAGTGTTAGTCCTTGCTTTCCACATTTTTTGAGATAGGGTTTCTTTGCTGTTTGTAGCTATGTATGCTAGGCAGCTACCCTTGAGTTACCAGGGCCTGACCTATTTCTGCCTGCCATCTTACCATTGGGTGCTGGGGTTACAGATGCCCACTGCCAAGGCTGGCTTCACGTGGGACCCAAACACACCTCGTTACACTTACGAGATGAACACTCCACCTACTGAATCATCTCCCTGGTCCTTGTTCTTCTCTTAAGGAAATATTTTACTATGAAAGGTTTTCAGATTCCCTGACTTCAAGCAATATAAATATGAAAAGATATTCTTAGATTTTATTTTTAATTATGTGGGGTGGGGGCATCTATACCTAAATAAAGGTATCCACAGAAGCCAGAGGTGTTGAATTGCATGCAGCCAGAGTTACAGGTGATTGGGAGCCGCTTACCATGAATGCTGGGAAAAAAATGAGCAGTATGTGCTCTTAACTATTGAAGCCCTATGAAATTTACATTTTAATTATTTTTTCTTTGAAGGGAGAGTGTATATAATTTGTTCAGCAAGTGGCATTCATTTATATTCATTTGTATAAAAATGTGTGACAATGTCTAATGCAGTACTTTACTCTGTGGTGTTATCCAGGACTTCTTTCCAAGACAGAACTGCTGACCCAGAGCAGTGGGAGGGCTGTGTCTGGCTTAAGTCAGTGTTCTGGGGCAGCATCTACTTCAAGCCCCTGGTTTCAGGAGCTGCTGGACTGCTGTGCTTCAGAGGTCACCTTCCAGATGTAAAGTCTTCCCCTACTTCCTGTGCTCTCTGTTTTCTCTGAGTTAACTTTGAGCTCTGTTTTTTTTTTGTTGTTGTTCTATAATTCTCTTTCCTTTCATATTCTTTCTTGTGATCAAAGGCAAAATGCAGTAAAGAAAAAAATGAAGGGTTGATTTTTTTTAAAGTTTATACAAAAGACAAATGAGTGCCCACCATACCCTGCTGGCATGCTGCAGGATCTGGGAGTATAATATTGATTGACACTGGAAAAAGCACCTGCCTTGGGGACTCAAGAGATGTATTAGTTGCTTTTCTTAATACTCTGCAGAATACCTGCTCTAAACAGTTTAAAGAATGAAAGATTCACTTAGACTTGATTGCTCATTGGGTTCCTGGACTCTCATGGTGTCAGGAGCATGTCAATCAGATAGACTTTCACCTCATGGTAGACAGGTGATAGAAAAGTTCTTGGGACATGATATTGTCCCCAAGGACACACTTCCAGTGGCCTAGTTCATACATCCAACCCCCATGTCCTAACATTTTCAGAACCTCCACAAATAGTCCCACCAGCTGTCAATGAGCCTTGTGTGTGAGCCCTTTGGGGGATGCTTAGTGTCTGCACCCAGAATTAGTTTTATTAGCCAACAATAACCAAGTCAAGTATGTGAGAGACTGGCACCTAAAGCATGGGAAAGAGAGAAGTGTTGCACTTGTGTGCCTTTAATGGACCTCAGGATCTCAATGGAAATGTGTCATGAAAGCGAAGCTGTGACTTGTGAGCATCCAGGGAAGAGCATCCTCGAAAGGGGTTGAGCACAGGCCAGTACTGCAGTGCAGCTTACATGTGCTTTAGGAACCAGGAACGGGCTGCAGGCCCAGCATAGAAAATAATGCTTATTCAAAACTTGACAAAACTGTTTAGTTTTAAACAATATTGTGGTGCTGGAGATCACCTCAGGGCAGTACTGTTGTTTGTATTTCATTTATACTTCCAAACATCCTTGTGAAGGAACAAAACCAGATAGTTATTAAACTTGCCTAAAATTCCTTGAGTTAATGTCTGAGCTGGGGTAGGTACCCTGTCTTGTGGACTTTATGTCCCAATCTATAGAAGAGAATGAGATGAACATGTGAAAGACCATTATATGTCTGTCTGGAGCCACCCACATACATATGCTTGTTCATATCATTGTAGTCAACTGCAGGAACTAATGCAGCTTTGGCAATTTGTTCATTTATGTATTTCTTACAAAGCACATTTTATGAAAAATACAACTTGATGACACATTTTTATAAGAGTAATTGTATACTAGGATAATTGAGATGCTAGTCAAAAGTAATAATTTGGATGGTAATGATCAGAAATCTTTTGCTATCTTCTAGAATGACACTGCCTCACTTCTGGGGTCAACCTGAATCTAGTCACACAGGTACCAGACAAACACAAACTGTGGTAAATGCAGAAGGTATCTCAGAACTATTAAGCCAGTGAAGTCAAGGAAAAGCTGAAGAACTTTTTATTTTGAAAATTCAAGAGATGTGGCAACTGAAAACGTGCAATTCTGAACCTATTTTTTCCTGTTAATGATGTCAATGGGTCAATCACTGAAACCTGAGTAGGTTTGATCACAGTAACATATTAAAGATAACATCCTGATTTTTAAGAATGTGTTTGAGACAGTGTCTCTCTGTGTAGCCCAGGCTACCCTCAAACTAACGTTGAAGTCAAGGCTGACCTTGAAGTTGCAATCCTTCTGCCTCAGACTCTACAGTGCAAGGATCATAGGTATATGCCATCACATTCCGATCAACATCCTGACTTGGATGGGATTATTGGAACTATGTAGCAGATTATCCTTCTTTTTATAGATACACATTATCCAGAAGTTTAGGACCTGAGATCAGCAACATGTTTTTTAAAAGGAAGAAGAAGAAGGAGGAGGAACAGGAGGAGGAGGAGGAGGAGGAGAGGGGAGAGAGAGAGAACCAAATGTTTCTACTTCTAAGTTGAAGTTGAAGCTTTTGTCAGTTTGACATTGGTTCAAAAATATCACAAATGATTCGAAATGTTGGCAATACATGTTAGAGTTTTCTCTCAAAATTAAAAGGTATTTTTAAATCAGTTTTTCCTTTGTTCATATGTATAGTTTCTTCTTTAACCACTATAAATGATCAATGTAAATTCTAATTTTTCTGTATTGAAGAAAACCCAAGAAATAAATCATTGAGTAACATTGTCACAGCATTTTACTGCATGATTTTTCAATACTTTTTTAAAAATAATTTAAGGCAAGTATTTTATGGCATCCTGGTTGTTTTAAGCCTATTTACAAATCCAATTAATGCCATTCTTGACTATATATGTATAAAAACAAAATATGAAACAGTAAATGAACAATTAAATCAATAAATAAATTGCAATCAATGGAAAAATTGCCTTTTTGTTTTTTTGGTTGGATCCTTAAACAGTTCAGGTCTATGTTTATTCTCATACATGTCAGATGCTGTGTTTGGCATGAATCACTGGTATTCTTCTAGATCTCCTTTACTAAGCACCAGCACCCATCCTCCAGGCCCTGTGACACTTGCCTCATTTCTACGAGAATTGCTCTGACCTGATGACAGTGGCTTGGGTGGTAATGACAGCCTTCTTGGAAACATATAACCATGATTTACTGAAGTGGGGTACAGAGGTCACTGTATCTCAAAATGGGGCCATTCTTGGATGGTTTTCATGGTCCAGGATTCTCTCTGAGTTAAGTCTTCAATAAATCTATGTCATTGACTTACCACCCTTTCTATATTTTTATTTTCCTTTATTCTCAGGATCAACAAAGTATATTCTTTTAATACATTACTCAAACAAGAACCTTCAGTTTGGTTTATTTTTTCTAGACAATTTGACCTAAGATGGACCAAAGCTCATGAGATTCAATGTTTTATGAAACAACTTACAGCCTTGTGAAAGGGAAAGGAAAAAATTATGCAAGTCATGAAGTAACAAATGACAAACATATTGCTCTTGTGGATTGTGCTTTAAAAGTAGATAATATGGGGAATTTTCATGATGCATCAGCCTTTAGGCTGAATATTTAAAAGAGAAACGGAATTGCAAATGGGATTTAGGAGACAGATTATTTCTCTTCCAAATTGATACTATTTCTTCCTTTTGGATTCTACATCTTTTCCGTGCATGTTAACATTACTTTAGGGACTTGGAGCACTGATTCACTGGCTTATCAGTTTAAGAAACTCTAAAACTTCAAAATATTTTCCACAGTGAATTGTTCATATGCTGCAAAAAGCCCAGTCTAAGCAGATGAAACAGAACAAAAACAAACAGGGAATTCTGCACTGAAACCCACTGACCCGAGTGTGAACTGAGAGGAGATGCATACCTCTGTATCTGAAGGTAGAATTCATCTATACTGCCTCCGGATCAATGACTTCTCTGACCCCTGTGCTTAGACACCTGAGAAGAATTTGTTCTGGTTCATGGCTTGGGAGGACATAGCCCATCATAGTGAGAAGGCAT
>LOEQ01002282.1:64392-75700 GCA_001685075.1 Bramus lutescens | reverse complement strand
TCCTTCCTTCCTTCCTTCCTTCCTTCCTTCCTTCCTTCCTTCTTTCCTTCCCCCATTCCTGCCTTCCTTCTTTCTTTCCCTTCCTTCCTTCCTTTTTTTCTTTCATCCTGTTTATTAGTTTGTTTTTGGAGACAGGGTTTCTCTATATAACCGCCCTGACTGTCCTGGAACTTATTTTGTAGACCTGGCTAGCCTTGAACTCACAGAGATCCATGCCTGCCTCTAAAGGCATGAGCCTCCACTGCCTGGCTTAGTCTTCCTTGATAGTTAAGAACAAGTGGATAATGTTAAAAAGAATTTTTTTCTATTTGTTTTCTTTTTTTCTGTTTAATAATGGGAAACTCAAAAGTTTTGACTTTTTGTAAAGAATTTACATAGAATTGTATCAGTAACTAGGAAATACTATAAATAATAGGTATTTCCCCCTTTCTTTTCTTTTTTTTTTTCTCTTTAAGATCAGCTCATACAGTCCATGTAGCATGAGCTGGATAATGTTTATTTCAGTTTGACATGAGCTCGGGTCATCTGTGAAGAAAGAACTTTAATATTAAATGCGTAAAATGCCTGTGTAGGAGTGACCTGTAGGCAAGTCAGTAGAGCATTTTCTTGATTGGTTATTGATGTGAGAGGGCCCAGCTCACTGTGGGTGGTGCCAACCCTGCGCAGGTGTTTCTGTGATCCAGGTGTCATAAGAAGCAGGCTGAGCAAGCCCTGGGGAGCAAGCTGGTAAGTAGCACTCTCGTATGACTTCTGCTTCAGTTCCTGCCTCTAGGTTCTTGCCCCGGCTTTTCTCAGTGGTGGGGTGTGACTCAAGAGTTGAAAACTGAAACAAATCCTGTCTTTCCCAAGTTATCACTGGTTATGCATTTTATGACAGCAGTGGAAACAGAACTGTGAGTTAGCCCAAACTGGCTTTGAACTTACGATGTAGGCAGGGATGACTTTGAACTCCTGATCTGCTTGCTTGTTACCTAGTAAAAGTAGTCTTTACAGGCATGTATCACTCCACCCCACTAGCCCTTAAAGTATTTTCTCAGAACAAAGAAAAAAGACGCTCATAATACTGAAGCTATTTTATGACGTTGGATAGGTTGCCATAAATATTATTTTTCAAGGAACCATGCATATTGACAAATTTTCAGCTCAGTTTGGTCTATGTATTCGTGTATGAGAAAGTACATACTTTGACTTCTTCCGCCTTTGGTTCATTCACATTCATGGTAAGAATCTGGCTTTCTAGTCAGTGTTGTAAGACACATTAGAGCTCATTGGGTTCATCCTGGGAAATCCTATTTCTGACGGGCTTTCCCTGGTCACTGTCATCTACATGTCAGACATCAGACTATCCAATTCTGGTCTGAGTTCTACTGACTCCACAAGAAGCAGCAGCTGGAATGAGTCATCCGGAAGCCAGCACAGGAGCCTTTATCTTCTAAACTAAAAGTGTAAGGCGGAGAGACAAAGATTACAAAGTTTTGCTCTCAACACACAAGCTTAGTTTAAAGCTCCAAATGAGGTTGCCACCCTGCCCTCGGGGGTTCCGCTTGCAAACCTTTTAAACAATTTATAAAAATTAATTGCCCTGAAGAGTGTATTGCGCAGTGTTCACGTAACTTACACTCTCTGAGCTACACATGTTGGGTGAGTGATTTGGGGCGTTTTCCGGAGTCGTCTTGCATTCCAGTTCACCCTGATTTCCCCTGGATTAGCAAATCAGTTTTGTGTAACACTCAATGAGTCAGTAGTCTCAGCACGAGGAGAGTCTCGCCAAAGGATGACAAATACCTAAATGAGCACTCTGAGGGTCATTGTGAGGATTAGCGCAGATAAAGCCTGTAAACATTGAGATCTGCGTCCAGCAGAGCATGAAGCATTCATTCAGTCAGTTATAAGTAATTGTTATTACTTCTACTTTTAGGGATTTCTCTGGACTCACTTTCTGTGGTGTCACCACCTAACAGTATGGGAACAAAGCCACGTGGAAATAACACAGGGACCTAACAAGAAGGATGATTTTTCATTTTAACCCACACGGTTCTCTGACATCTTAATCGTTTCAACAATTATATTAAAAATCAATTTTAGAACCTTTTGTGTTCATCTATTACTGAACAGCTGTGATGTGTCAGGCAATAAGACAGGTATGCAAATTATGTTATGTATAATTTCATTAGTCCTCTTTTTCATTTTTCTCATGGGAGAAAAAGGGCAACAAGGTTGTAATTTAGTGACTCAGGTTCACACATCTAGAGAATGGTAGAACTGGGTTACAGAAAACGTTTTGAAATAAATTGTTGTGGGATATTTGTACACTGTATGAAGATGTGTCACTGTGATTTGGTTTAATAAAGAGCCGAATGGCCAGTAGTTGGCAGGAAAGCATAGGTGGGACTTACAGGCAGACTGAGGAAGTGAAAGGGATGCACCTAGATGCCGGAACTTTTGCCTGCAGACTTGGGGAAAGTCTGATATATTGTACTGAGGAAAGGTAAAAGGTCACGTGGCAGGACATACATTAATAAAAACAGGTTCATTTAACTTCTAAGAGCTAGTTGGGGACAAGCTTAAGCTAAAGATCAATTTTTCAAAATTAACAATAAGTGTCTGTGTAGTTATTTGGGGACTGGTTGTCCAAGAAAGTCCAAAAAGAAAGTCTGACTATACTCAACTGGTATACTATTTTGATCTACATATTATCTGGTAATTTCTCTTTAGTTACTTTAGCACATAATTTCAATGGTTTGAACCATGATGGTGTTCATTAAATCTTGAATGAAGTTCATACTGAACTTCCCAGAAGTCAGGATGTGCAACCCTTCTGATTCAAAGAATTTATCCATGATGGCTGGAATATTGGGCCGCTGAAGATACACATGCCTGGAACTTTTGCACAATTTACCTATGGCAGATCTTATGTATCTGATTAAAGATTTTTATGATGGAGCTATTTTGCTTACTTGTCTGACTACATTACATATAAACACATGAACCTATTTTATTTCTATTTTTATTATTATACATGCATTTGTTTTTCCTGCTTGTCTGTGCATCACATGTCTGAAGTTTCCGAGGAGGCCAGAAGAGGGCATTGCATCCCCTAGAGCTGGAGTTACAGACTTTCCAAGTCTTTCTGTAAGAATAGCCAGTGCTCTTAAAGGCTGAGCCTCCCACCCCCAGTCACACAGTGACCTTATAAATTAAAGAGGAAAGCACAAAAGCCAGAGAAGAGAGGAAATAAGCAGAAACCATAGAGTGTATTACCAAGACAGAAAAGATTATCAGAATACAGACTTCAGACCAGTAATTCTCAAACTTCTAATGCTGTGACCCTTTAATACAGTTCCTCATGTTGTTGTGGTGACCCCAAATATAAAATTACTCTTGTTGCTACTTCATAATGTAATTTTGCTACTGTTGTGAATCATGGTACAAATATTTGATATTTCCAATGGCCACAAAAGAGTCATGACCCACAGTTTGAGAACCACTGTTTTAGTGTCTTGAAAGTCATGGCATCTAAAAGAAAGCATTCATGACATGATGTTCTCAGTCCTGTAGTAGCCATTTCAGACTTCTCACCCTCACGCAACTGAATAATGTTTGGGTTTGTTTAGTACACTAAGTTTGTTACAGAAGCAACATAAAACAAACACATCTTTCTTAGAGTATCTTGCTCTGGGATAAGGCTTCTGTACACTGAAAAATGTGTCACTCATATTGGTTTAGTAAAACACTGGTTGGTCAGTAACCAGTCAGGAAGTATAGGCGGGGCAAACAGACTAGGAGAATTCTAGGAAGAGGAAAGGCAGAGATGCAGTCACCAGCCAGACACAGAGGAAACCAGATGAGAATGCCTTACTGAGAAAAGGTACCAAGTCATGTGGCTAAACATAGACAAGAATTATGGGTTAATTTAAGTTGTAAGAGCTAGTTAATAATAGGCCTGAGCTGATAGTTTATAATTAATATAAGTTTGTGTGTATTTCTTTGGGATTGAATGGCTGTGGTACTGGGCAGGTCAGGGTGAGACTATGGTACCTGGAACCCATTCTTTTCTATAAGTGCTTTCACAAGTCAGAGCATCTGATTCGCTCACATGTGGATCAGAGTTCTGAATGACTTGATTAAAGCACACCTATGAGGTATTTAACTCATTTTTTGTCATGAAAAATGTTAGGAAATTAAGTATGACTGTCTAGTAGAGAGAAGGATGGGAGATGGGGGTGGGTGGGGAAATGACCTTTTAAAGCTGTGGGAGATCTGCAGCTGTTTTCAGTTCCCTAAGGAATTCTGATAATGCCATAGGAGATATTTATCTTGTGTCATTAAAAAGAAAATCACAGACCCATCAAGAGGACTATCAGCAACTTGGAGAGCTTTATTTTTGTAGAGGCATACATTTGTTGTGAAGTATTTGTTCACACTGTGTGAAGATGTGTCACTGTGATTGCTTTAATAAAGAGCTCATGGCCAAAAGCTAGGCAGGATAGATAGGTGGTATTTCCTGGAAGAGAGAGGAAGAGGAAGAGGAATCAAAGCGTGTGATTAGGCAGGCAGACTCAAAGCAAGTCGGATGTCCCATACTAAGAAGTGGTAACCAAGCCATGTGGCAGAACGTAGATTAGAAACTATGGGTTAATTAATTATAAGAACTAATTGGGAAGCAACCTAAGCCAAGGCCAAACTTTCCTAATTAATGATAAGTCTCCGGGTCATTATTTGCATGCTGGCATTCCAAAGATAGTCTGATAAGAAAACTTACTACACATGTTCATCATGAGGTGAACTTGTGTGAGAAACACAGTTTTTGTAACTTCTCTATTTTATAAATATAGAAGCATAAACATAGCAAAAAATGGTTCTATTTAATTAGACATTTTCCTTATACTGTAATTCTAGAATTAATTGACAAGTTGTAAAATAAATGAACTTTTATTACCTCAGAACTTTTTTCATCTTAAAATGTACACTTCTAAAGTTTTTGACTACTATTTTTTCAACTTGAAATTTTGTTTATTGGGCTGTCATTTAGAATATATCTGGTAAAGTAGGTTATAAATGATCTGTTCGTCAAAGGATAAGCAAGAAGATGCCATTTCACAAACTGTCCACTGGGTGGCAGTAGCTTACAGGAACAAATGGACCTTTTTGGTTTTTGTATAGTTATTCTGCCTTTCTGTTTTGAAGAAGGTACCAGAGTCGGGTGGGGTGGGGGAGTTTATGCTTTATTTAATACCCTTTCAGAAGAGAAAGAATTTTAGCAGCGTAGTAACTTAGATTTATAACATCCATTCTTTTGCGGGGAGGAATTTACTTTGACATGTTTTTTTTATAAGTAAGCAGGCCACACAGCCTTAGTTAATTCTTGAGTCCATGGGAGAACTTGTAGAAATCTTTTTGCATCTGTACATGCAGGCTGCAATAACAGCGGCAGCACCTGTGGAGGTATCGCCATGGCATTTATCCCAAGTCCCTCCACTGTTTTTAGGGAAAATATTACATGGCTTGCATTTATTACACTTGATTGCACAACCAGTTCCTTTCCTACACATTTAAAACTTTCGTGTTCGTGACAAAAGTCTCCCAATCGACTTTCTAGTGCTACAATTTGAGGTCAGGGGAAAAGTGATAAGGTTCCTTTAAAGGAATGATCCAGGCAGGAAAGAGGCTATTTAGAAATTGCTTCATGAATGCTCGGGTAGCCTTTCTGTAATCGTGCGGCTGGTGCACCTATCAGCAGAAGTCAGCTGATACTGTCAGTGTGAGGCCCAAAGGGGAGGTGTCCCCTGATCCCAAGTCTCTCCCGGCCGGCCGGCTCACCCTCACCTCGCAGCTGCTTATCAGTATTAATTGTTCCCCCTTTTCCGCTTTAGTCACTGTTTTCTCTGGGCCGCGGAGGGTGTGTTAACCCACTTGTCTAGGTGCTCCTGAGTATCACAGTGGCTTGCGGATACCTCATCTTCTTCCTATCAGAACGGATGTTCGAGGCTCTGCTTCATTAGCTTTGCGTTCATAAATATGTTGATTGGTGCAAGTTAAAATGTGCTTTAATGCGACGGGGGCCACGGTTTGCCCTAATCTTGAGGAAGAAATGGCTCTGCTTCAGTGTCAGCAATTTCAGATTTAATAGTTCTTGCTTCAACTATTGGGCATAGTATGGACTGAGTTTTTGAGGTATAAATATTCACATGTATTTGGACTTCGATCCTCTCTTGTGTGATCCTACAGCACACAGTCTGAAACAGATGAAAAGTTCCAAACTATTTCTCAGGTTGGGGGTAGCTGCTTCACACATCTAAAAGGTGACTTCTGTGGTGGCAATTGTTAAAAATGTAGTGCTGTCATCTTTAATTATGTGTAGGTGTGTGTGTCTGCACGCGGGTGTGCGCACGTTAATGCAGAAGCCTGAGGAGGTCAGAGGCGTCAGATCCCCTGCAGATGGAGTTGCAACCCAACCTGGGTGCTGGAAACAGAACTCCCATCCTTTGCAAGAGTAGTGAGTGCTCCTAACTGCTCAGCCAGTCACCACCCACCGGGTATTCTATGGCGGTAACTGAATCGTAAAAATTTTATCAGTGATTATGAAATATGAACAAAAAAGTTAGGCCTGTGCTAAAGTCTAGCAATGATTTTATTGAAATTTCACTCTTTCTTTTGCGGAAAAAACCTGAAATATATGACCAAAGAAATGCTAGGAAACGGAATGCTAGGAAACGGAGCCAGGCTTGATCAATCAACTGGGAGAGAGCAATGGCGTGTGGACTCAGTGGTAAGCGTGCAAGGGCTGCTCAGTGTTTCTGTTTCTTTCTGTTAACCATTTGTTTAAAAATTAGTTTTCCGTTAGGACAATGTCAACAAATATCAATATGTCTTGACCTTTTTCATATGCCAACCATGCTGTTTTGTTCTCTGGAACACTAGAAAAGCCAGAATCACACAGAATAAGAAGACGTTTAGTGGCGTCATACCTGGAATGTAGCACCATAGAGCAGCGGTGGTTGGTGGTTGCACTATAAGCCTACAGGGTTTTCCTTTTTTTTTTTTTAAATTACATTTAAATTTCCACTGACTTTCATCAAATCACTCATAAACTTTTGGAAAAACAAGACCTACACAGACTGAACATGTGGCTAATAAAAAGAGACATAATAAGTCCATGTGTCAAAATGTATCATCTTACAGCCCTCAAAGGGACTGATACCACAGTCTGAAGAAACTTATTGCCTCATATAATATGTGGAAAATACATTTAAGGGAAATCCTTGTCAAACCCACTTAGCTTTAATGTTCCGCTGGAGGCTGGTATAGTAAAGATAAAAGCAGGAACCGAATATCTGATTTTACTTTTTCTATTGTTTTTTTTTCTTGTAATCTAATCCTTCATCCAAGCTTTGTGTCCTGAGTTGTCCTTTTCCATTTTGTGGCCTTGGCCTATCCTGAGGCGTGGAAGAGCTGGCAAGAGGAGGAGACAGCCTGTGAATGTTCTATGTCTTCTGGGGCAGCAGGAACGTCCTACAGAAAAGACCCTCAGAGACAGGATGTTTTCATGTGCAGGATTAATGATAGAGATCAGCAAACACTTTGTGGATCCAGAGCTCTGGTCTGGAACAGGAAGGAAATGGCATCAATGACTGCTGTCTGTTGTCTTAGTGTGACACCCAGGGGCAGAATCTGAAGGGCTGGATCAGATGCCATGCTGCTCTCAAGCCTTCAAATGTCATGAAGGATGTGAGTAACTTCCTAGGTTTTAATTATTTTAAATTTAGCCCAAATGTTTGCACAATGTTATTATTTGTTTAAAGCCCAAAGTCCTTTATCTTACAAAATGCTCTATAACATTGTGAAGTAGTTTTTTAGTCTATTTCCCCAAGGACTTTAGACTGGTTATACCTTATCGCTGTAAAATCTATTATACAGACTACAGAGTCACACATTTTACCTATACAGTCTTTGTTACCTATCACTTTCTCTTTGTGATCTCTACAAATGCCATGGCTATCGGAGTACAGATCCACACGAGGCAAGAAGAAAGTCTGGCTCAACAGGACTCAGGAAGAAGAGGTGTTGGTTCAAACTTCTAGCATCTGACAAAAGGTCATTTATATTAGGAATATTTAAGTACAGTACATTTTGGAAAAAAAAATTGTTACCTGATGATAACACAATCCAGAGTGTACAACAAAGCTTCAGAAAGGATTGCATTGAGACTCTTTTCAAAGTTCATATGACCTTTTCCTTAAAGATGGGTTCTATTGACTGAGAAACACTCAAGCTAACGGTGTAGGGAGAACATAAGCACAAAGTCTGGGGGCGCCAGATGTGGTCTAGCCATACAGCGGGTGTAGACGTCACTGGGCCATCAACCTGAGAGACCCTACGGAAGGAAGTCCCCAGCTAATCTTCCTGGTTTCACTCCTCTGCTTTGTTTTCTCTTTCTTTGAGCCGTCTAGTTTGTAAACTGGAAAATTACAGTAGCCTTTGTAGTGAAGAACGGGCCTCTTCACTCCCAGTGCACGTCAATGAAACACCCTTCAAGATTATGCCTGCTAATTTCGGTTTTGCAATCCATTTCCTGATGTTTCCTGGGAGAGGAAAGGACTTGGGTATTTAGTGGCAGCTCTGTCTTTCAGAGAAACAGTGCAAGAAAGCAAAGCCTGCTTGCTGCTCCTTTCAATTTCTTGGGCAGGCATAGCTAAATCTTGTTCTATTTCATGCCAAAGCCATTGAGCTAATAGGAGAAAGAAGAATAGCTCAGACTCTGATGAGCGAGTTGGGACCATTCGATGTGAATCTCTCCTCCTGTCTGTGAAACAGATTCCAGTTTCTCAGTCTCCTAATGAAATATGGATTCCTATCATTTGCTGTGTTTAAAAAGATAAATATAGGAATAAAAGATGCATTATTTGTGGGATAGTTTTCTTTACATTTAAACCCAGTAGTAAATTAAGACATTGATTACTATGATATGGTCCTGAAATACAGACTTTTGTTCACAGTTGCATAGATTAATGAGGGTTTCCTGTTACTGCTATAGTGCTTTAAAGTGACAATTACTGCTCAGATTTGCCGCAAATAAAAGTGCTCAATGTATTAGAGTTCCCCTCTGAAATGGCTGTGCACCCTCTCTAGCCAGTGAGAAACTACTGCCGAGTTTCTGCTTGCATTGTTTTCCTGCACAGAAATACAGAGTGATCAAAACTCATGAATCTCAGGTCAGGTCAAATACTTGGGCTTCTTCTATAATTTTTTTCCCTACCAATACTGTAGTCTAAGTGAAGGAGAGGAAAAACACACAGAGGAAATAACAGAGGTTGAGCAATCTTGTTTACTATATGAACATATAATACACATTATAATAAATTTAGTATTTCAGTTGCATATTAAATAATGCTTCCCTGAAAGCAATTCATATTTTATAAGTCAGATAAAATTATTGGCAACTTGAAAAATCAAACAAACAAATCTCCATGAATCAAGATGTCATTAAATGAGAACTTTCTGTATTAAGTCTTTAGATTTGCCTTGGTATTGGCCACAGGCTGGAATGAAATGGATCTTTCTTACAATTTCAACAAGTTAGCACAGCCAACAGAATACACAGACTCCTGCACTAGAGACAGAGCTGATGCATGCCCCCAGGAGAAGTGTGTTCCCCTGCCCTCCAGTTCCACAGAGGGGTGAGCTGAATGCAGTGCCACCATGTGCCACATTGAGAAGCACTGAGCTTAAGAAATACTCCTTAATTTACACGGGAACTATGAAGTTTGTCCAGTACAGAGTGCATTTCTTTAAGTTTATCGATAAATATATCTCAGCCTTAATTCAGAGAGATACTATTTTTGTAAAGTTTTTTTGTGTTCATTTTTGTTTTTGGAAACCAATCTAAAACAAAAACCACTGCAAGGTTTGGTAAGTGTCACAGACTTAGAGAGAATATATGTCAGGGTGTAGGCACATACACATACCATTTTGCTATAAATGGTACACATATATCATAAAGTATATGTGTTGTATAGTATATGAATACATTTGTTATTTTTCTATAATTTGATGCTCTTGAAAGTTCCATGAAGCAAGCGTATCCTTCTGTCCCAGGTATGAAGGAATCATTTGCACCAAACACAGGATTTTTTTTATTGTTATTTGCTGTTAATACCCAGGTTGGGTCTAAGCACTTAATATAAAAAGTTCTTGTTTAATGACATCTGACTTGCCTAATTTCACAGGGATGGCACGGGGCAGATGCAGAGCTTCACCACCGCTCTGCTGAACATTCTGTTCTCTTTCTGGCTAGCCTGTACAGTAATTGCAATGACAAATAGGGAAAAATAAATGTGTCTTTTTTGATACCGAGTTCTAGAAACATGTCACTTGAGATTTCTATAGCAGAATTACAGGATTGCCATTGTCACTCTTCTTATAATCAGTCAGTCACATTACAGATTAAACCGTGTGCCCTACCATTCAAACAAGTGTGCAAAATGGTGGTCAATGAGGCAATATGATCCTCTTTCTTCCTTCAATCAAACCAATTGCTGAGTATAATTATATTCTTGGAAGACACAGTTAAAAAGTTGTTGAGTTAAATTAAGCTCTGAAAATTGCTCACCTCATGATTCCTTCTGATTACATCTTGGCATAATTCCACCAAGTTTCAATATGTAATTTAGGGATAATGTATAATTGGTATCAGAACCATTGCGGCTTCTCTATATTTAAATGGGAAGTCAATTTTATTAGTAATAACTATAATAACTCTGCTAAATAGATTGTATGACTTAGCTGCTCATTAAGAAATTATTTTTCAGCAGGAACACCTTACCTTTGCATATTTAGTTCCAATTTTTAATCGGAGGTTTATTAATAAGACACAAGATAAGTGTTTACTAGAAGATGTATATATATATGTACAAAGTGTATGTATTTTAGAGATATTATAGTTAATCCTAATCAGACAATTATTTCCACTAGTGTTAAATTCAAGAGCCAATTTTAATGAGGTCTTATTTTCAAGAAAAATTCTCTTCACAAGAAAAGTATGCTAAAGATATGCAATAAGACTTAGTCAAAATACCAAAGAAATAAAAGTCTCCTTCCGGTTTATTATACAACATTGTGTGAATATGTGTCATAGAGAAGCATCATTTTCGGATTACAAATTTACTGAAATATCCACATCAGATATTGGTATCTACTAGCAGAAAATAGTGTTATCCACAGTGAACTGAAGTAAACACTTTCACCTAAAGGGTAAGGCTCTTTATTATTATTATTATTATTATTATTATTATTATTATTATTATTATTA
>LOEQ01002282.1:44843-64057 GCA_001685075.1 Bramus lutescens | reverse complement strand
CTTCTTCTTCTTCTTCTTCTTCTTCTTCTTCTTCTTCTTCTTCTCCCTCTTCTTTTCTATTTGAAAACATACAGTAGTCAATACTTCTATCTGTTCACAGGCTCTCCATTTAGTCTGAAGAGATACAACAAGAAAGTTTATTATAGAAGGTGGAAGAGGATATAGGCCTGAAGGATTCAAAGAAACTAATGATGCTACAGGACGATGGGAATTTAGTGGCATTGTCTCTGAATGCTCAATATTCATATCTTGACATCTGCATCTCTAAAATGAGAACAATTTCTCTTTATGTTTGCTGCAAAATTTACCCAAGATATCTAACTTGAAATGCTTCACAAATAACAACTATCATAAATGTGTGATTCAGCTATCCAAGTTATTTGATATAGATTATATTTATTTTTCGCTAAAATATTCTTTTATCATCTTTTCATGAAATATTCTATATAGTCACCTAGAACTGTATAAGACCTACAATTTTTGGAAATTAGTATTGGATCGCATTGCCTTTGTTTAATTTATCCAACAATATTTTTGTGATATCTGTGGTAGGTAGTTCTCTAGCTCCTATAGATACAACAGAAAGCCAAACAGGAAAAAAAAACTCCTTTCTTATATTTGAAACTATAAACAAGTTCTTTTACTTTTAGTGAAAGCAAAATAAAATTATGGAGCATTAGAAAAGCAATAACAGCATGAGGGCAAGGTGAGCTTGACCTCACTAAAATTGAATAAGGTCTAGCGTTTCCCAAAAGCAGTTCACTTCTAGCCCACTGCTGTGGCGCACACACTGAACCCCTGCACTCGGGAGGCAGAGGCAGGTGGATCTCTGTGAGTTTGAGGCCAGTATAGTCTACAAAGGGAGTTCAAGAACAGCCAGAGCTGTCACACAGAGAAACCCTGTTCAGAAAAAACAAAAACCAAAAAAAGTTAGTTTATTTCTTGTCAGAAAGTGAAGAACTAACATGATAACATGATAAGAACACCTCTGGTTTAGGGTGAAATTTCCTTTATATTTCTACACCACCTTATTAACTTTGAAGATAAAAATTTATCTCATGTCTCAGTTCCTTCTGAGGAGAAAAATGATATAAAATTAATTATTTTCTAAATTCTTTTTATTATTGCTATTTCTCTCTCTTTCTGTGTGTATATATGTGCACTTGCACAAGCACCCATGCAGCATGCTGCAACTTGAAACAGCCTGTTCTCTCCTTCTACCGTGTGTCTCGGGGGGAATCACTCTGGCAGACCTACTGCTTGTTCAATACCCACTGAGTCATCTGGCCAGCCCCTATGTCCATCTGAAAACCTTCACCTGGGCTCAGAGTAGACTGCATGTAATAGTGGCAGCTGAGGTGAGCAGCTCCATATTGCTGAGGGAGCATAGCAACTCCATATGACTTTTGGCTGAAGGTGCTGGCTACCTCCTGGCTATGAAAAGGAAGAACACAGTCTGTTCTTCGCAGGCAATCATGTTTTAAAACACAAATACAGAGATCATTTTTCTTCCTCTGAAAGTATATAATTCCATTTAAACTAAGATTTTGAGAATGAGAAACTGGTGAAGATTGTATAGTCTTTGGTCTCATGTGGTCAATTATTCTAATTGTAATTTGCAATTTTATGCATTTTGAATACATACTAACACTTTCTCTGTGCTGTGGGAGTCATTACCTCAGGGTGCTTCATTCTGGATACAAATGTCATTGATAAAGAAAAGAATCACTTATCCAGGTGAGGAGGAAGTTTGGCTTGGTGACTACCTAGCCTGGTTAATGTGGTCCATTCTTTAGGAGGCATGGTGATGAAATCACAGATCCTGCTAAAAAGTGACATCTGCCCATCCCAGCTTAAGCTGCTGTTGAGGGCCATATCTGAGTCTGTGGCCCTGCTGTGGCTGTTGTCTCTGATAATGTTTGTGAACGGTGTTAGCAGGGATGGGGAGTGGGGGTGTCATTGGAACCATGCTGTGCTGGGCCAGCCATGCCCTTCANTTCACTGACTAGTATGGCTGGATACCTCAACAGGAGAGCTGGCCCCTCTGGAAAGATGGTACCATCCCTCACCACAGTTGTGTTCATTCAGTAGCACACCAGAGCTGGTCTTATGGTCGGGAATACAGGTGAGTTGACTCTGCCAACTCTAGTCTGTCATGTGCCCTGCAGCAGATGAAAGAGCTGGCCCCAGGGTCATGAGAGTGAGAAGGCTAGAATTTGCCTTCACCTCCTGCTGCAGCACATGGAAGAGTGCACCCTGCACCCCACCTAAGATGAACACTAGACCTGACCCTTTTGTGGGGGGACACAGGTAAGCCAGCTCTGAGAGCAAAAAAGCTGACCCTGTCCCCCCGGTCTCTGTCCCCTACATCAATCAGGAGAGAGGGCCCTACTCCTTGTCTGGGCAAAACAGTAGAGTTGGTCCTGGTGGTGTAAGTGTCTCTAAGGACCTGAGAGCAGGCAAACTGGCCCGATGCAGGCTAAACTGGGTGAGATAGCCAAGGTATTGCTCGAGAGCTTACCTGGGTAATGACAGTGAAGGAAAGCTGCAGGGCTGATCAACCCAGCTACCACCCAGGCCCAGAACCAGGGCTATGAGTTGGTCCAGGCCCAGAACCAGGGCTATGAGTTGGTCCAGGCCAAGAACCAGGGCTATGAGTTGGTCCAGGCCCAGAACCAGGGTTATGAGTTGGTGCAGGCCCAGAACCACGGCTATGAGTTGGTCCAGGCCCAGAACCAGGGCTGAGTTGGTCCACCCCAACATCCACCTTATCTATCATCTGCTGGAGCATGTGAAGGAGTCAAACCTACAATTCTAAAAGAGCAGGATCTCTGTAATACAGAACAACAGTATGTCCAAGAGGAGCCTCAATGAGAGCCTACTATCAATGACATAGCAGAAGCCAGCCAGAGGCTTCAAGCCAGACTAATGACTCGTGGTAATGGACACTTTAAGTAAAGATAAATGGGCTAAAGGGTAAACTGTGACACTCAATGGACCGTACTACAACTATGACAACAAGATTATTTTCTCTTTCTCTGTCTTGTTTTTGTTTTTCTGTTTTATTTTTGTTTCTGTTTTGTTTTTGTTTTCATTTTTCTTTTAAATTTGATTTTGTTTTGGAGGGTAGGTTGGAAGGGTAGAAGGTGCATGCAACTGTACAGGGAGATAAATGGGATGGAAATGCACGCTATAAAATCCACAATGAATCAATAAAAGTTAAAAAGAATGCCATCTCTATCTTTTAAACTGTGTTCTTATTAATCTTCAGCGATAATAATAAGGCACCTTCTTTAGGGACTGTTGTCTAATATTTGTTTACACTCTAAAGATGTGGCTTTGATAAGGCAACTTTTGATTGGTTTAGTAAAGAGGTGAATGGCCAATAACTAGGCAGGAAGAAGTTGGACGGGACTTCCAGAGACAGAGTGAACTCTGCGAAGAATAAAGGTAGAGTTACCAGCCAGACACCAAGAGGAAACAGGAGGTACCTGATGGAAGAAAGGTGATGCCACATGGCAGAACACAGATTAAAAAGTATGCATTAATTTAATACATGTATGTATTAATTCAATGCATATTTCATTGTATGTATTTATTATAAGAGCTAGTTGAGACAAGCCTAATCTAAAGGTCAAGCTTTCATAATAAGTCTCTGGGTCATTGGCAGGCTGGCGGTCCAAAGCTAGTCCATCAAGAAAGCTTTCTACAGTGGACAGAACTTGATTAATATAATTTGTACTCAACAAAATACTTAGCATCTTATTCATCCCACCTCATGCTTATTTGTTCATAAGATTATGTAGGTAATGATTCCAGATTATGAAGAAATTTCAAATACTTACACTACTAAGAAATCCTTAGCCTTCACAGGCACCAAGTAATGCAAAAGGGTCTATTTTAAACATTTTCCATTAGTCTATTGCTTGATATTTATATATATATATATATACAAAAACAACCTTACAAAGTTTGAATTTTGAAGTTTATATCCTCCTAAGAAGAACCCATGCTATCTATTAGAACAACAACAAATCGTACTGTTCTCTCTTGACTTTAACATTGCAATCTTGACTTAATTAATTCCTGGGCAAGCAAGACTGGGGGAAAAGCAGAAATCCTCACGAGAAGCTTTAGATCCCAGTGTGAAGGAAAGTAACTTCTATCCTGGTGTTAGAGTACAGAAACCCCATTTACAAGCTTTGCAAGAAATTGCCCTAATGATTTCCTGTTGTTTTTCACCATCAGGGAAATATGCTGAGAGTACATTCTCAGTTGTATCAGAAATTTCAGAATACAAGGCTGGTGGCATTAGATTCCTCATCTAAAGAGATGGCACCTTCTCAAGTAGATTTTTGTGTACTTTTTTGGGTTTTATCTCATGAAAAATTATGTAGCAGAATTCATCAGAACATAAGAGTGCCAGGGTTCAGGCTATTTGAGTTCATATTCTGCTTACGACATCTCCTAGAGGAATGACTGGGGCCATAATCTTTAACTACTAAATGTATCCCATTGACAACCTTCTTTCTCAAGGCTTTCTGATGATTGTGCAGGACAATGCCTATAGGTGGTACATAACACTTGTTTAATAGGTGCTATCTCATTATTGTTTCTATTATAAAGAAAAATTAAATATATCATATCACAATTTAAAACCCCCTTTTCACTGTTTCATTTAATTGTCATGTCCACTATGCCAAGAAGATCAGAAGTTCTTCCCTGGAAGAGAGAGAGAGAGAGCGAGCGTGAGAGAGAGCCAAAGCTTTTGAGATTCAATCACTTCCTTGAAGGCTTTCTTAATACTATTGTGTTGGAGATTGTTTCAGTATATTAATTTTGGGGAATCATCAGTATTCGCACTGCAACCCTGGACTACATCATATTGGCTATATAGTGAAGTGCTAGTCTTTCTGCTTTTACTTTATTTTGTGTGTCATCTCATGATTTATCACCATGCAAATTTGGTATTATCAACATAAATAATACATAGGAGTATGGCTATAGATTCAAAGGCAAACGGGCTAGAATAAGTAAGAAGTTGAATGAATTTGGGGAGCAAATAATGCTAATGCTGTTTCTGGGCAGAATCCTGGGCAGTCTAGCAAAAACCTTACAATATGATTGCTGTATTGTTACAACTGAAAACTATCAACTGAAACTGTAGAACAATTTACATGGAATTAAAAATGCATATATTACAGGAGATTGTATTAGCTGGGAAGTAATTTCCACATTTCTTGAAACAGCCAATTCCCTGTTTTGCTTTTAGTTTTGTAAATTTCAGTAGAAGAAACAGCCTATATTCTCATATTTAAGTTATCCCATCGCTCATTATAAATTGCCTGCCTTCAACAATTATGGAAGATATTAGGCACAGCAAGACAGGAAGAAAATTGAGTCAGTTCTGCTAAAGGAAATATTGCTCTTTCTATAGCTTTTACTAATGTCACTTTCAGAAATCTAGAGTATCTGTTTTTTTTGTTCAATTATTAAAGACAATGTGCTCATGAGACTAAGTCCATTAGTTTTGAATTTTGCTTCATGCTGTTCTGTATAGGGAGATGCTGCTCCAATTATCCTGGGCACTATTTGGCTTTTTGATATTTTTCTTTATGCTTGTTACACTCTGACAGAGATTTATAAATGCTCTAATATAGTTGCTGATCTTTTGTATATTTAAAAATAATTGAAAATGCTAAAGTGATTTCTAGAAAACTGATGACATAAACATAAAATCTATCCTTGTGTTCCATTAAAATTTCTACATAGCCCTGAAGCTATAGGCACATGCATCGTTAAAAAATGCTGTTTATTAAAAAAAGAATAAAACACTTCATAACATATATCATGCTATTTTAGAAATGCACATGGGAATAGCCATGGAAACCACAATGCATTTAAATTTGGTCCTCTAGAATTTTACTCAATAATATTCCCAAAGAATGATGGCAACAAATGAATTCTATTATGACTGCTATAATTTAAAAAACATACAAAATCAAGGAATCTGTTATTTTTAAAATAAAATCATAATCACCTAGAAAATAACTGATACTTCTTTCTGAGCCTATTTTTTTTAGCATCAGACATTGCTACTAGAATGTCAGATATGACTTCTAGGGCAATAAACACCATGTTGTTCAGAATCATTTCTACCTCTATGTAGACTGGAATCTTGAGAGGCTCTGTAAAAGCACTGTTCTTCTAAATAGACTAATATACATAACTGGTGCCATTTTGTGAATCACTAATTCAGTTAACATGCATGTTGAGTTAACATGTATGTTCATTCAGATAATTGTGGGAGAGACAGAGTTTCCACAGTGTGGCAAGAAAGGCAACGCAGTTGACGAGTGCTGAGTGCATTGAAGACTTTCCAGGAGAGGCTATTGCAAGAGATGAAGGAAGGCCCAAGGAAACCATAAGAATGCCACTAGTGTGGGTGACCCACAGCTAACAACAGCAGTTGAGTTCTGCCTTTCAGCTTGAGGTGGTAGGAATGAAGGGTGGTGTGGTGGGAAGCAGATGTTAGCTACTGGATTCTCAGCACCTTCCTCTTTTGTATAAACGGTAGGTGAGCATCCTTGCTTTCAGCTTCAAAGACAGAGATTAAAAAGGAGATATAATCAGATGAAATAGAAAACAAAAGAAATGGTCCTGTTGTCCTTTTAGGCTGAGTTTGGGAGAAGTTCTGATGTCAGACTTATAAGAATGGCTTTCCAAAGGAGGAATCTCAGGGTAAGACAGAACTCTTCCAGGCACTTACATTGCAGCGTGTGCAAGCCATTCTAGATCTTAAGAGCCTGGTGCCAGAGCTGGTGCTGAAGTGTTGTAAGTTCCCTTTTGGCCTAAACTACAAAGTAAGATAAGAAGAAAAAGAATAGGGAGGAGAGGATGGTAGGAAAGGAGAGAGAGAGAGAGAGAGAGAGAGAGAGAGAGAGAGAGAGAGAGAGGGTGTAGGCTTCTCTCTTGACTACCAGTTCCTCAAACACCTGACAGTTGTTTCCCAAATTAGCACACAGAGGTTTAATATTACTCATAAATGCTCAACCAATACTTCAGACTTATTATTAACTAGCTCTTACATTTTAAGTTAACCCATGTTCCTTATTTACCTTTTGCCACATGTTGGTACCCTTTCTCAGTGCAGCATGCCCATCTTGTTCTCTCCTGACTCTATTCTTATTCTCATCATCTTTAATTTGGTCACCTAGCCTATACTTCCTGCCTGGCTACTGGACAATCTGCATTTTATTAAACCAATTTGAGTGACAAATCTTTACACTGTACAAGACGATTATTTCACAGCATTTCCCCATTTTTGTCTAATTTAAAATGTGATATTTTGTTTGTGTTCTGACAAATAAAGCTTGGCTGTAGATCAGAGGGTAGAGCTAGACTCTAGTTAACCAGAAAGTGAAAAGGTAGAAATGAGACAAGATCTCTGCCCTTTCAGTTTAAGGAGCTAAAGAGGTAATAGGTGACTATGACTGCCCATTTACTTCTCTGATCTTTCAGCTTTTACCCTGATATCTGACTCTGGGTTTTTATTATTAAGGTTAAATAGAATCATTCTACAGAAAGGGTGGAGGGAGGGAGGGAAGGAGAGGGAGGGAGAAGGGAAGGAAAAGGTGGTAGAAGAGAGAAGGCAAAGGGAGAAGAGGATGGAGAGACAGAGGGGAAGATACATCAGGGGAGGGAGGGAGAGAATTAACTAAAATTGGTAGCTGGCAATAAAAATATAGCATATAAGAAAAACAAAGCTAAATGTTTTATAAGGAAGAAAAACCTATATAAATGACAATATAGGGTTACGGAAGAGAAGATAAAGTAAGGAAATGTGACCAGCTTTAAGAGAGGCATATCCTAGTATAAACATAGGGGCAGGGATGGGAGGAATGTATCTTATGGCAAGGAATGCCCAAGTTTGCCTGATTGCTACTATCCATGAGCAGGTGGAGAGTTATGTTTTACAATTCCTCATAGCCACCAGAAATGACCAACCCTGGTGACATGTTGGCTAAAACTTTCAGTCTCTAGCTCTGAGAGAGGACATATTTCCCTTGAAGCTCTCTGGTCCTCCATAGGGCAGCTCTGAAAGACCACCACACATACTGAATTTAGCTGCAGAACTCATTAATCTTTATCACTGCATAATCATTTCTGGTATTTTCTGGTCTCCTTATACATTTCAATGAGATTGAGTTCGTGCTAACTCATTTTCCACTTATAGTTTACAATGAACATTAAGTTGTTTTTCATTGTCAATTAAATATATTTATGTTAGATTTTTCAGTCCTAGTTTTATTTTTCTCTGGTCATTCTACCAAGCCTATTTACTGTGGATTAAAAATTGAAAATGTGTATTTTGCTAAATAGATTTAATTTGTCCAACACAAATTAGCCCTATACAGTTGTAGGCATAGCATTCTATTTTATGCTTATTTCTAACAATGATTTACATTATGTCTTTTGTGAACAACTGTGGACATTTCTGTCATGAGGAAACTGTGAATAGTATAAAACTAACCTTGAAAGATATGGAGGCAAAGACAGGTAGTTGAGAAAACTGAGAGAGAAGCTTACTCAGATAAAACATGAAGTCAGCAGCTAAATTTTCAAATGCTCATTTAGATATCTCTTGGACTTCCATGCAAGAAACTGAAGCACATACCTAGCATCTCAGCACTTGGAAGACTAAGACAGTATAATAAGTCCAGGCTACAAAGAAAGACCCTGTCTCAAAAAAAAAAAAGAAAAGAAAAAAACAACAGGTGAAGCCCATCCTTTCTCCTTCTATGAAAGAGACATGTTGGTCTTTATCTATGGCTAAAGAGAATATTTTGTAATTGGAAATCACAAGTCTAACAAACTGAGCTTGGATTCATTTTCAGATTCTCTTTCAACTCCAGCTCTATATAGGACACCCTAAACTGGGAATGAGAACAACCATTCCTGTCCTACTAAGGGTTTGTATTGCTTCAATGAAAACTAAGATCAAAGAAACTTTGGGAGACAGGATGTGTTTATTTGGCTTACACTTCCATGTTCATCAATGAAGTTAGGACAGAAACTCACCTGGACGCAGGAGCTTATGCATAAGCCATGGAGGGGAGCTGCTTGCTGGCTTGTTCTCCATGGCTTGCTCTGCCTGCTTTCTTACAGAACCCAGGATCACCAATCCAGAAATGACCCCACCCACAAGGGGCTGAGCCCTCCCCCAACTCTCACTAATCAAGAAAATGACCTACATACTTTTCTGCAGCCAAATTTTATGGAGACATTTTCTTAAGGTTCCCTCCTCTCAGATGACTTTAACTTGTATCAGGTTGGCATAAAACTATCCAGTACATTTTCAAATCCTCATTCGTGGTCCAGTTTGCTTGTCCCACTCTCAGGTAATTTGACTCATGGCTATCTCTGTTTGTGCACAGCTCCTGGTCTTTGTTAAATCTTTTCTATAAGTTGGGACACTTCTGTAGGCAAGTCACAGGAGGACTGAGACTTTCTCTTTCCTCAGTTGTGGCCCAAACTAGAAATAAATGTATTCTCTCTATATCTCTCTGTCTCTGTCTCTCTCACACACACATTCATTTCTTTCTTTAAAAAATATTCTATTTTTATTTTATGTATCTATGTGTGGGTATGCACATTTGAGTGAAGATCCCCACAGAGGCCAGAAGAGAGCATCAGATCTCCTGGAGCTGGAGTTACAATCTGCTGTGAGCCTCCTGACATAGCCGCTGGGAACAGCTCAGGTTCTCTGCAAGCACAGCCAGTGTTTCCAGCTATTGAGATATCTTTCTGTCCTCAATTTAAACTCTTTTTTTATTATGCAGGTGGTAAGTCAGACTTATAAATATAAGATGGCCTTATACTCATCCAGTAACAAGATGACATATCCATATTTTACCACAGGAAACTATGGTTTAACTTTCTTACCCAGTGCCACAATAGGGGAGGGAGGTCATGAAATCATAATGAATCTCCTGCCTGGTGCAAAAGATAATAAACTCATCAGAATTATTTCTGATGATTGCTTACAGGTAAGAACAGCAAGCAAACAAATGTGGTAATTTGAGGTCACTTTCGACAGACAATTAAATAGAACCATGCAAATGGAAAGAAATGAAAGTATCAGCTTTAGTCTACTGTCCTGCCTCATAGCAGGCATGCTCTGTTTGCAGTTAGGTGCCATTTGGAATTGAAGCAATTTAGCTGTTAGTTAGCCAGACATTGCTTGCAGTCAGATTCAAGGACTTTATGCTTATAAACTGTAAAAAAGAAATAAAAAATTGCTTATAGTTGTTAGATCTCAGAGAGATTTACTTCATAACAGTTAATCACAAGCTTGAAAATGCCATTTCATTAGTGTAATGCCCTTGAAGAAAAGTGTATTGGCTTTTAATATTGACATGCATACACTCTAGGGTGAAAAATTTTAAAAATCTTTAAATTTTGTGATCAATTACGGCACACAAGGACTGTTAGAAGAGTGGACAATTTCACCCTTGAATGGTTTATTGAATCAATCTTCTGATAATGCTTTAAATCTAAAAATGTTTACAATTAAAGAGAAAGGAGTCATTTCTTTTGTAGTTCTAGACCAGTGATTCTCAACCTTCCTTTTGCTGCAACCTGACCTCAAGTCATGGTAACCCTGAACCATAAAATTATTTTTGTTGCTATTTCGAAGCTGTAATTTTGTTGCTGTTATGAATCATAATGCAAGTATCAGATATGTAGGATGTCTGATATGTGACCCCTTTGAAAGGGTCATAGCCCTCAGGTTGAGAACTAATGTTTTAGACTGTAACCCCAGTTTGCCACTGGAGTCTGTACTAGCCCATCCCAAGTTTTACCTGTTCATCCTTTATATACATACATTTGTAGGAAAAGCACACACAGCTAATATCATAAGACCTACTGCAGCAGTGTTGTAATAACTGAGGCGTTTGACACTTCTCCAGATCTTAGTATCAGTGGTGTTTCTTTCCAGTCACATGTAGATCATATGTCTCAGAAATTCTGACAGTTGGACAGAGCTAAAAACGTGTTATCTCATCTTATCTTCCATCCACATTCACAAAACTGCCAAATTCAAACTGGACACACTTCTTTGGGAAACAGACATATCATTCATAGTAGTTCTCTCTCTCTCTCTCTCTCTGATTTTTATTTTCCTTTTTGTTTCATGGCTGAGCAGCCGGGACCAATGAGCAGCTCCCTCACCCAACAAATTGGCTCCTATGTGGCCAACTAAAAATTCATGTAAAACCTGAAAAAGTTTAAAAAGTAATCCTAGACACAAAAGAACAGAGTTAAACATGGTTTGGTAGTGGCATTTTCTTGGGTAAGCTCTGTTTGCTAGAAGCAAGCAGAGGCATGGCTCCTTTAAGAGAGGTTTTTCTGATTCAGCCATAGCAGGAAAAATAGCTGCAGTTTTAAAATGTGGCTTTCTGGGCCATGTTGCCAGTGTGACCTCTGGCTCTTTCAGGAGACCAAGCATTTGAATGGGGTTTGTGAGCAGCATGCTGAGGCTTGCTTGATGGCAACATGGACTGGCTCTGTTTCTGGAATTGGGCAGTGTGTGTGGCACAGAGGTGCATGCTGGATTGGGCAGGGCAAGCAGAAACTTCCGTATTTCCCCTAGTAATGGCACAGCTTAAGATTTAAGACGTGCTTAGCATTTTAAAAAGCGCTCCTGGACAGTAAAGAATTGCAGATATGCAATAAAGACAAATCCAGATGAATCATAATGTTGAATAAATGTGCGTAGGCTTGGAAGAGAGAAGAAAAAGAGTATAGAGAGTCATAAAATAAAGTTAATGCTTTAAAAAAGGGTAAAGTCTTTAAAGAAACAGTGTACAGATAATCATAGATTAAAAGGAGTAAAGAAGAATAAACTATGTAAAGATGGAATATACATAGAGAGTCTGGATTATATATACTATTGTGCTTTCTTTAAATTTTTTGACTGTGAAGGAGCTAAGTACAGAGAGACATTTCATTGTATGGGCTGCTAAGCTAAACCAGTATGTATATTATAAAGGTATCATAACTTCTAAATTTGGGTCTAAGGATATGTTGCTTTGGAAAAGAGCTTCTTCTTTTGTTTCCACAGAGGATGAGAACCTGTGGATTGCTTCCAGACTGTTGTGGTTTGATGGAACAAGACCCTCTGAAAGGTTGCCTTGAACACCCCTCAAAAAATTACTTCACCCAATAAACAATAGGAAGAAGTTTGGACAGAACTGCACCCATATTCTCAAATATTGTTTTAAATGTTTCTTTATATTAAAAGGGGGGTATGATATAGATGTGAATAATTTGCATTGGTATGGATCTTGGTTTATTGATACAAGTTTTAGGTCAGTTTTGTTATATGTATTTCTGATCTTGATTAAGGTTTTGTGCTTGTCCAGCTCATTTAAAAATATGTATAATTAAAAAATAATAATGATGATAATTAATAAGTAATAGATAAATAAATAAATAAGTTAATATATAAATAAGTTAATAGATATTCATCTATAATAGTCAAGCTTGTAGTCATGTTAGCTAGATTTTCTTGATGTATAGAGATGTGTTTTAGATAGATAGGTTTTCTTCAAATCTTTCAAAGATTACATAATACTACATAATATAGCATTTAAAATGTTTTAAGAAGTTAGGACTTTTCATGACAGAGACACATCTGCTCCTAGCAGCACCGATAGCTTCAAGAGAAAAATGGGCATCAAAGAGGCTCCTTATGGAGTTTGCTAGCAAGAAACTGTTCTTGCCTGGACTACTTAACTGGACATGCAGGATCTACAGAGAAATGACTGCTGAATCCTTCAGGGTTCCTGCTTCATGAAAGAGTCTGCTAGACATTCTGCAGGACAGAGAAATGTGACTGACAAACTGCCAATATAGGTGGAACCTTCTTTGAAATTTCCTGTTTCATAGAAAAGTCTGCTAAATCCTATGGACCTGTAGGCTGAAGATGGATGCCCCAATGGTACAGAAGAACTTTGGGTGACTGTCCAGGCAACGAGATGTCTCTGTCAATTCTAGAATTTTGGAAGTTGCTTACAGTGTACTTTCTGTTTACTTAAGTAATGCCATATCCTTTGGGAGTCTTTGATGGAGTTGAAGAATTTATAGTTATAGTTTTCCTTAGTTATGATAAAAAATAAAGTAGATATAAATATTATAACTATAATTATTGATTGATACCTAGTTTGTTATATGTAATTTTACTATGTTAAAGTTAAAGTATTCCTTTTTGTTTAAACAGAAAAGGGGAAATGGTGTGGGAAGTCTTTCTGTCTGTATGTTGCTTTTCTTGGTTCATGAATAAAGAAACTGCCTTGGCCTGTTGATAGGACATAACTTGGTAGGTGGGGAAAACCAGACTGAATATTGGGTGAAGGAAGGTGGAGAGAGATGCCATGGAGCCGCTTCCAGAGTCAGACATGCTGAAACTTTGCCAGTAAGCACTGCCACCTGGCAACACACAGATTAATGGAGATGTTTTAAATTAATATATGAGTTAGCCAATATGAAAGTAGAGCTAATGGTCCAGGCAGTGATTTAAATAATACAGTTTCTGTGTGATTATTTCATGGCTGGGCAGCCAGGACCAACAAGCAGTCCCTTCACCCAACATTTTTGTACATAGGTGTTTGGCCTGTGTGGCTCTCTATGTACTATGTGTGCACCTGGTGCCTTTTGAGGCCATACAAGTACACTGGCTCCCCTGAAACAGGAGTTACAGCTGTTATGTGCCATGTGGATGCTGGGAACTGAACTGAGGTCATCTGGAAGGGCAACTAAAGCTCTTAGTCTCTTCACCCTCTTCTTGCAAACTTAGAACCAAAGAAAGATAACAAACAACAACATGGATTTTGCATTGTCTTGCTATGCTAAGTCAGACAGTCATTTACTACTATTTTTATGACTGTTGTGGTGGTGGTGATGATGGTGGGAAAGGGTGACTTAGTTAAAAAGCAAGAGCAGGTGTAAATAATAGGGAGAGAAATTAACTGCAATTTTTATCCCCAGCTCTGGTTTAGATTTATGACAGAGTTCTAGACAAATTTCCCTCGGTTTCAGCTTAATAATTACACAAAGAATCAGATTTACTAATATCTAAATTCCATTTTTTGTTTCCAGAGGAAATGATACTCAATAGTCATTCTACTTTGTCCAGACAAAGCATTTCTAAACTTGGCATCTGTTAATTCACTTGGTGCATATCACATGTGTCTCCTGGTAGGTGATGAAGCTAAAACTAACACCTCTGTGGCACAACTGTTGTCTTGCAACCTCAAGTATGTGCCACAGCTAGCAGCAACACTGTTAATAACTTTTCCTCTGGGTACAGTTCCAGTGTCTTCCCTCAGTGTCCCTTTCAAGGCTTAGTCACATAAGATAACTAATAGACATGAAGAAGAGCCATTTTTAATCTTTAAAATGGACTTAACCTTGTATTCTTGCCATTTTAAGTCCTTGCCATATGAATGATGGAAGACAAGAAAGTGGAAAGGTTTGAAGTTTACATTGGTAGGGCATAGATTGCTGGCATTTGCATTGTACTAAAGACAAATGAAGGCAGGAGGACGTGATGACAGCAGGGAACCTCCACAGTCCTCTTAACAACTCATGACTTTGACAGTTTATATGAGAGTCCTGCTGTGACCAAGGATAACAGGATGGTGTCACTTTGACATTGCTGTCACCCTTGGGGTAGGGAGTTCTATGTGATTCTCAGGAAGACAGAATATATAATACTGAAAAGAAGCATCATATCACTGTTGTGCCAGAACCCCCCACTCTGTCCTTATTGAGTTGACTGAGGAAAGTCTAGAAACACCGCAAGATGACTCTTCTATGAATTCCCTCAGTTTTCCCAGAAATGGTAAAATATAAAAGCTGAACAATGTATCAGTATATAATTTTCACTTTTATGTCATATGTAATTTCATAGTTTTCTACACCTACTAAAAACAAAGGAAGTGACACACTGCACACACACACAAACATACACGCACGCACGCACACACACATGCACATGTGGGAGTTTTGATAAGATGTTGCTAAATCAGGTCAAAGCACTTGCTTTAGCTCAGTGGACAATATGAACATCTGAAGCTGAACACTGAGGCAAAGTGGATAATAGTCACTTAAAAGAGTAGTGAAGAGCCTAACCATGGGAAATGCAATAAGGCCATTATGTCAGAAGTAACTACATGGTATTACAAACTCAAGAAATGTGGGACAGCCTTTTGAAGAAGTTGCAGAAATTTTACTCTTGCTAGGCAATGTATGAATTTAAGAAATGTAACAATAATAGTTCAAATGGCAAGAACTTAGTAATAATATGAGCAGGAGGCTAATTATTTGACAATTTTCGTTATGATTGTTTAGTATTCCATACAAATATTAATTTTATGCCTTTCTGTCTTTTCTTGCAGGAGCTCCCTTTCTTCTTTGAGACCACACAGTAGGCAACCTGCCTTTCCAAGCAGGTTTACTATCATTTTCTATAGATGTAAAGGTTTATTTTTATTTTATTTTATGTGTGTGTGTGTGTGTGTGTGTGTGTGTGTATGTATGCCTGTGGAGGTCTGAAGAGGGGGTGGTAAGATTCCCTGGAACTGGAGTTGTAGGCAGTTGTGAGCCACAGCCCAAGGGTGATGGGAACCCAGATCCAATCCAGTGGGAAAGCAGCAAACACTCACAGTAGTTACCATCTCTTTAGCTCCTATCAGACACTTCAACTTCCACTGTAATTTTGGGTTTATTGATAAACTGAACAATATTGAGCATGTGATTCCTTTAATGAGAGAAAGATGTATTAGCCTGGAGAGGGACAGTTTTTAATGTTTGTGAGTTTACTGCTTAACCCACTCAAGAGAAAGAGCCTTGGGCACAAGGTTGTCTCTTTCCCTCCATTCTTCATGCCTTTAATGCTGAATTTAATATCTTTGAAATATAGTCGAGATTAAAAGTCATTTACTTGCAAGAGGGATATTCTCAGGGGATGTGAAGAAAACTCTTGATGAAATTATTGTTTTTTAAAAATAATTTTTATGAAGGAAAAGTCATATCATTTAACTTGGTGATTTATAGCAATGCTTGCATAAACAAATTATTTGTGCTCTTCACAGAAAAATGAATAAATTAATGATGATTCTATTTAAAATCTTGTCTTGAGGTGAGGTATGTAAGATTATTCAAATTGCACCATTCGTGCTCCATAAAAAGGAAGATACTGACAGATGTTTCCATACCTATTTTTCCTCAACAGACAGAAGCTTGAAAATTACACTTTCAGGTTTAGCCGAGATTGCTTATAGCTGGAGGAGATGAAGCTAACTGGAGAAAACTGATCACAGCATATACATTTGAGGTGTCATGAAGAAATACCAATGCAATGCAGTACTTTCCTTTTGGATTTAAAGATTCATCAAACTATATGGACAAAGACTAACAGAAAAATAAGCTTTGTAAATGATGATCACATATGTGCATGTAACCACAGTCAGAAAACAATGATCACACATATGCATGTAACAGCAGTCAGTGAAGGAAGAGGCTATGAGTTTGAAAGAGAGCAAGGGTTGGTGTATGGGAAGGCTATCAGTATACCAGAGAGAAGAAATGGAAGGATAAAATCATGTAATTGTATTATAATATTAAAAATAATTAAAATAATTATTAAAAGGAAATTAAATTAATTTTGAAAAGAAATTAACATTAAAGATACATATATATATCAAATAGTCATAATAACTAAATGGTATGAGATTGTAAACTACAAGTGGCATTGAAGAGTCATCTGAAATTATAAAAGTTTTAAAATCTGTTGCAACAGCAAGATTTTAGACAGAACCAAAATTGTATTATTCTCAGGGAAATTGACCATAAATATTCTGGAATCCAAGTTTAAAGCTTAGTTTCTATTTTGTGTATTTAAAGTCTTATTACCTAGAAATTGCTAGTCAGTTTTGAAAAGCTATTCTAAGATCTCATTAGTCTACTAGAAAAGGAAATTGAATGGAATTGGTGAATAATTTGCACTAATGGGGAGATTTTCTGCTGTGGGTTTGTGTTTGCTGTGTAAAGTGTCTCAGGTAGGTTCCATCAGTAAGGAAGAATGTTTACTTAAATGGTTCTTCTAGGAGAGACAATGCGATTATTCTTTTCATAGCGACCCCGCTGTAGTTTCCAGAGGAACCCAAGTCTTCCCATCAAAGAAACTTTTCCATCTCTCAAAATTGATTTAGTAGGACTCAAAATATACAACTTCACTTGTATTACCATGTAGAAAAGTTATCAGAAAATTCTTCTCTTAAATTTTCTTGTTGGATTTGAATACATCCCTTTGGGGAAGGCTGAAAACCAAACACGTCCAGACCTAGAAAAACCCTGAAATTATAATGATTTTCATACTGGCTTAATGAATTAGAGGATGGAAGTTGAAAGCTGGGGATGAAGCACAGTGATTGAAGGTCTTATGCTGACCTCATTTATGTGAGGAGGAAGAGGGCCTTAGTGTTAACCCAATCTCTTTCCTCCCTCCATCCTTCCCTTTCTTCTTCCTTCTCTTCCTCCCTCTCTCTCTCCCCATCCTTCTTCCCTCCCTCTCTTCCTCCTTCCCTCCCCGCCTCTCTCTCTGTTCTAATCTTTCACTTAACAAATGTCTGTTATTTTATTTTTTAAAGATCTTTTCTCCTATAACCCAGATTTGCCTCAGACTGGCTGTGGCTTTGAACTCCTCCTGCCCCTACCAAGTGCTGAGATGATAAGTGATCATCACTGTGGTTAGCTAGTAATCTTCATATCCCTTTGCAAGTAGAATTCAGCAGGCCAGGACTTTCATATTCTCTAATGGTCAAGGAGTTCATGTCAGTAGAAGGTTCCTAATCTGAAACAGATCTAGCTGTTTCTGCCACCATCTTGGTATCACATACCCAGGATTAAGGTTCATTAAATAGAGACAAACTTCAGTAGTTTCTGGTGTATGTGTTATCTAAGCCCTGAATAATGATGGTACATGGTGACTTGTATTTCTTGTGCATCTGCAATCAGCGATGGAAAAGTATCCCCCAAAAATGGAAGATAATTTTGGTGACATTAGTTTGAACAGAATTTTGATAATACTATCAAATTAGCAGCATTGCTTCTATTTTTTGTTGCTGCTGTTGTTCTGAGGGTAAAAATATCCACACATGGGCTGGAGAGATGGCTCAGAGTTTAAGAGCATTGGCTGCTCTTCCAGAGGTCCTGAGTTCAATTCCCAGCAACCAGATGGTGGCTCACAACCATCCATAATGAGTCCTGGTGTCCTCTTCCTGCCTGCAGGTAGAGACATGCAAGCAGAAATCTGTATACATAATAAATAAATAAATCTTAAAAAATATACTCACACGTTGGACCTTTCACATAAATATTCATGAGAACAAACCACAGACAGTATGGAAGAAAATCAGGGATTTCCCAAGTACCAGTCAGCTAAAGTTGATCTAGCATGCACCCATGTCTCCTGGATACTAGGTAAATGCTAATTGGACCTTTTGCTGAGAAGTACATGTTCTAGAATATTTACAGTATTAGCCACTCTTCTATTGCTGTAAAGAGACACCATAAACATGACAAGCCTAATAAAAGAAGGCATTTAATTGAGATTTTGCTTTTAATTTCAGAGGTTTAGTCCATTATCATGGCAGGGAGCATGGCTGCATACATGACACTGGAACATTAGTTACATCCTGATCTATGAACAGTGGGAGGCAGAGACAGAGACAGAGAGACAGAGAAGGACACCGAGAGATATTGAAAGAGAGATTGAGTCTGGAATGGGCTTTTCAAACCCCCAAACTATCTTCCAGTTACATACTTTCCCCAACAGGACCACACCTTTCTAATCCTTGTAATCCTTTCAAAGAATTCCACTCCCTGGTGATGATTATTCATTCAGATATATGATCCTATGGGGCCATTCTTATTCAAACCACAACATTTGCATAGCATTTCCCAGCAGTGATCCATGTAAGGAAAAAAGTCATCTTAATCTACTCCCAAACAGCCAGGATCTAAAGCACAAAGCTAACTATTTTTCTAAGTTGAGAACTATTAACTTGTGTCTAGAGGTTTTGTGAAAGGGTGGTATTATTCTATTAATAATATTACCAATAATATTATCAGTAATACTATTCTTC
>LOEQ01002282.1:0-13786 GCA_001685075.1 Bramus lutescens | reverse complement strand
GGGGGGCATCACTGACACTGTTAGGAGTTTGACTGTGTGTGCTGACACTCCCCTTTGACACATCTTTTCTTCACCTTCCAGCAAAAACATATCACCTTTTGGATTTGTTGAATTTAGATTTCTTGACACTGGCAGCAGTTGAATGTCTTTCTAAATCATTGTTTTACTGTAAGCAGTCTGCTTGCACTGTTAAGGTAGAAGTGAAGGTCTCATTGAATTCCTCTTCTTTGTCCAGAAGACTAGCTCAAAATCTGCTATCGCCCTCATAACCTGAATGAAGAAATAGGGGTCCAGGTCTCACAGCTTACAGCTTGTAAACATGGAATTTAATGCTTACCCAACTCCATTACTCATTCTTATCAGATTATACAGAGTCCATACTAGTTATTTTATATTTTCAGGAGATAAAAAGAGCAAAATATCATATTTTTTTGGTGGGGGGGAAGTCTACCTGCTTCTAATTCCACTTGTTCTTGAATCATCCTTTGAAACCAGGCAAGGACTTTTTCAACGAAGTCTGCATTGACTATCATGGATCTCCACAACTTGAAGACCTGGTCCCACGAGAGTCGCTGTTACTTTCTACTGAATGAGCTAGCATCCACTCTGTCTGTTCCTATTAGAATAAACTGTGTTCATGTGCAGCTTGACATATGGACCCCAGAAGTGATCATTTGCAAGGGAAGAAAATGTGTTCCTGTCTATTCTTTGTCAGAAAGTTAAAATGCCCAGAGCATCTGTTTGTATGCATCAACACAATTGGAAAACTTTTGTCCAAAATAATGAGAACAAAATACAATGTTGGCATATTTTTCTAAGGAAGGCAAATTATTAGCATGACAAGATGATATGCTGTGAAGATCCGTGCTCCTTGTGCTATGTTGTCTCTGTGAGAGGTCAAGCAATGGACTTTCTTCTTCTCATTATAAAGGACCCCTGAGTAATATTGTCTCAGTCATTGAAACCTCTTTTCATGCGAGTTGAGCCAGTACTTTTAATCATACTTTCCAAAAAATAGGCTTTTTTGAGAACAATATCTTGTGTGAAAATTCTAAAGTAATTGTTTTAGCTTTCTAAGTTTTGTGGAAAAGCAGAGGTTAGGAAAATGGGACTTTGGAGGAATGCCTGGGTTGTAGACCAGATAAAATATGGGAATTTAGGCAGCCCAGGGATTGTGAAATTTACTTCAATTGGAAAGAGATGGAAAGATTTAAGATGAGTAAATGCTGTGGAAGTTTCCCTTGTTTACAATTTGTCATATGAACAGTCTAGAATTACCAGTAGGATAAGTATTGTAGGAGTTTTTATTAACTTCTTTTCCAAAAGCTGAAAATCTTAGTGCTTTACTGCTACATTAAAGTCCTTAATCTCCTCTTCCTTCTCTTTGACTCCATAACTGTTTCTGTCTTTCTCTTTAAAACAAAGAAATCTCTACAGAGTATCTCAGTTTTGTCCATATGACCTCAAAGGCCCCACCTCTCTTTCCTTGGGATAGTCTTGTTCAATACAATTGTGACAATCATTCAAACTTTGTTTCATTCAAACTATTCACACAAAAGGCCAAACCTATTCATCATAAAGGGAAAGAAGATTTGTCACTTACTTTAAAGCTTATGCAGAAGTGACACATCAACACATTTCTAGCTGTGAAATTCTTTTCCAAGAGTTGGACACAGGCAATCTACTAAAATGATATTCTTCAAAGTTTATTATTTTTAGTAGTCTTTCCAACCTCTTTATTCTTTCCACTGTTGTATGCAACTTTCTTAATCTGATATAATCCTATTGGTCTGTGTTTTTGCTTTTGTTGTCTGTGCATTTGGGTCTTAGCTACAGAATCATTGCGTATATTGATGTTTTAGTGCTTCCCCTATGCTTTCTTTGAGCAGTTTTGCAGTTTGAGGCATCAGGTTTATATCTTTGATCTATTTTGAGTTGATTTTTGTGTATGTTGAAAGATAGGAGCATATTTTTTTTCTAAATACAAATGTAGACCTTCCTAGGATCATGTATCAAAGAAACTGTCTCTTATGCATGGTGTGTTTCTGATGTGTTTCTCAAGAATCAATTACTGATAGATACATAGATTTATTTCTGAGTTTCTTTATCTGATATTTTTTCCTTATGCCTTTAACTATGCAAACATTTTCACTGTTCCAAAATATTAAAACATTTTAGTTAGCTTCAAATCTTTAGAAAAAGTCTACCATGAAGGCTTTGAATATTTACTCAACTAGAACAAGACTTGCAATCATAGGAAGCTTGTCTTAAAGTAGTATTTCCCTCTGTGATGCGACTTTCATATCATTGTTCCTTTTCCTTTTTATTTTTGTAGTTAAGTGAGGTTATATATACAGATTAACCTTGTACTTCCAAGCTCTTTGGAGAGTGGATGCTTAGGTATGTTGAAATGGGAAAGACATTCAGATAGTTTTTGCCATTGTGGATTGGAAATACTCATGTATTACTCAGAGTAAATAATGTCTTGAGACTAGTTAATGTTTTGAACAAAACAAATATATGGATTAGATCACTCTTTCTTATTCAGGAAATTATCCACTCTTTTATCCTCATGCCTCTTTTTCCCTCTATTTCTTTACTTCCCATTATCTTCTAAAGAACATATAATATCTGACAACTAGTGCGCACATTATTTTATTTGCTTGACTAAATATTGACAAGACATCACAGCACATGTATTCTTTTCTTATAAGTCAGATTCAATACATAGATTAGAAATAACAGTATGAGGTAAGCATTCATGCATATTAATTAATATTATATAAAAAGAGTCATTACCTCATTTGTCTGTTCTGCTCTTTATGTAGATTGCATCTTCTGTTAGTACATGTTGTTTTATTCCTCATACAATAGGATTAGAAAGGAATGGAATTAGCAGTAAGAGTACAGATAAAGCAATTTGTTTGAAAAGTGGACAGAACTGAAATTTTGAAATAAGGCAAAACATCATCCTCACTACCACCCCCTCCAAACTCAGACTATTGTCAGGTTAAAAGTCTGTCTGTCGCCTAAGGCAGAAAACATGGAAGACTACATGGCATTTAGAGTTCACCTCTTTAATAGTGGAGAGCAAACAACCCCCCCAACAACAGTATTTCACAGTTCCATATAGTGTATTTTTTGTAAGAATATGTTTGTATGGGCCACTAAACAGTGCAGGGATTTCAGGATCAGAAAATGGAGATAAATTAGAAAGGGCTCATAAGATGATAGATAAAGGTCTGCGGAATTTATCCATTAGGAAACATAATTGAGTGAAAAATATAGTTTGATTCACCACAAATGTAAGATAGAGCCTCTAAGAGTTTGATAAATGTGAGTAACTCAGACCATGGAAATGTATGCGTATATGTTTGGAGCATGGTGAGGTGAATTTAATGGTGAATTTAATTCTATTTAATGGGCAGGAGTGGCTTTACTTGGCAGTACTGCCAGTTGAGTGTATGTCCTTAAGCTTCTATAAAGGTGACAAGAATTGTTTAGGCTATTTTTTAGCCTTAGAAAACAAACAAACCCTTGAGGATCATCACCATTCTTATTATAAAAAAGGCCCCTGACAGTGCGTGGGTAAGAGAGTAGTAGGTGTAGGTCTGTTGACACTGGGTGTGGGAAAGAAAGAGAAGCTCTCCAACAATGTCATTGTCTCTAGTGTAGAAAGAGATCAACTCTAGGCAAATGTAATTTTCTCCAGTGTAGGATGTGATATGCAAGAAACATATTGTACAGACCAGAGAGTCTAAGTATCTCCTTTGAATATTTCTAGTATTGCTATGTTACAGAAACAAACCCTTTGTGTTCTAGCAAAGCAGTGAATCTACATGGGGACCATGATGAGATGGTTGAGAATTTCAAACCTCCAGTTTCAAAACAAAGGGAAATATCATCACTAGAAGGCAGAAGTGTCAGTGCTGTAAATACCAACCTGGAGGACATCAGAATCCAGGATCATAATTGTTATAGAAGGCTGCTTGTTTGTTCCCAGCTGCTCAGCCCTGAATTAATCACACAGAAACCATATTATTTTTAATATTGTTTGGTCAATAGCTAAAGTGTGTTCCTGGCTAACTCATATCTTAAATCAACCAATCTCTATTAATATGCGCATCTCCATGAAGTTGTGGCTCACCAGTGTCTGTCTCTGGTGGTGGAGCTACATGGCTTTTCACGGACTCTGCATTCTTTCTCCCAGCATTCTGTTTAGTTTCCCCAGCTAGCTAAGTTCTGCCTTGCTATAGGCCAAAAAAGTTTCTTTATTCATCAACCAATAAAAGCAACACATAGACAGTTCCTCCTGCACCATTTCCCCTGTGGGATAAAATTTTAAAGCCAGCAGGAAATATAGAGCAAAATGCAACACCATTCAATGCAAACTACTCTTCCTTGATGAGGTGTTTCACACTTCCAGCCATAAGAGACCTTCAGTAGACACTATTTTGTAAGATGGTACTTTGGAGTGGAGGAACAGAGAAACTGCCAGAAAGCTTAATTTGGTCATTAGGGGAGTAATGACATTTCTAAACCTTTATTGGAACCATGACCAAAAACTTGGCTTAGAGTTTTTCATGCCAGATCATGCCTGATCCAGGCAGGATTCTGTCTTTAGGAGACAGTTTTGTCTACTTTCAGGTTTGTAAGTGGAGAACCAAAGACCCTTTACCTAGCTTCATACGACATGGTTCAAGTAGGTTGGTGTAGAATAATGTGCTCTTCTGAAATAGTACACATTGTATACATTTTCAAGATCTATGTATTATATCTGTAAGTACACTTTTGTTTTGTTTTGGGATAGGCTCTCACTATGTAGCCCTGGTTGGCTTAGAACTCATAAAGAGCAGACTAGCTCAAATTCACAGAGATCCACTTGCTTTTGCTCTTTAAATTCTGGGATTAAAGGTTGTTGCCATGACAACCAGCCTAGAGAGATATTTAAATATTTAACATCCTAATTTTCTGAAGTCCAGAGGTCATACTATTGTGTTAAGAGCATAATAGTCTGTATAGCATGTTTGTACAATGTAACACATAAAGTGATAAGAATAGTATTGCTATTACAGGATAGTAGCTGCAAGAGTCTTTGCATCTTTAGCTCCAAATTATGGTGTGTTTATTTGCACATATGAAATCTTTGGTTATTAGAGTATAGTGATGATGACTTATATGCAAGATGAAAATGATGTAATTGAAAGATCATTTTAAAAATATAAAACAAAAATTATAGCATACTTTTTTATTTAATGGACATTGATATTTCCCTGCATAAAACCATTGTGGCCAAAATTTGGAAGTCCTCCTAGTGATAGGAGCACAATGATAGGGACATTGTCTATTCTGTGTTATAGTAACACATTTGTACTGTGTGCTATAGGAAGGTATCTGTTCATACATATTGGAAGCACCTGAGCATGTATGCAGCTTCTAATAATTTGCTTGTTCTGAGTTAACCTTGAACCTAAATGTTATTCCAATGAACTGCTGAGACAGAATGCAAGACTCAACAGTCTTGGTGCTTATGGAACCTTATGACTCATGTTGGAGAATGCCCACATGCACATACACATGTGCACACACACACACACACACACTCAAACACACAGATATGTACACACAAAGAGACAGAGATAGAGGGAAACAGAGACACGGAGAGAAACAGAACATACATAGAGGGGAGAGAGGAAGAGTGAGAGAGAAAAAGAGAATAAGAAAATATGCTGGATCTCCAGGACAAGTTCCACTTGACCAGAGTAGTAAGACAGAACTTTGAATTGGTTTATAGCCTTTGTTCTGTTCTCTATAGAATTCTAATTTAAAAGAGGATGGGGAAGGCAGCATTTGCTAAAGTTTCCCACATTGTTGGCTCTCTGAAGAAAACAGTGTAAAGATTCCATTTCTGTTTTTATGTATGTGATAGGATCACTTGCTTTATTGACAACCAAAGCAGAACAGCTTGCAGAGTCTCTGGTAAGTCACTGAGTAACTCAGAGAGTATGTTGGCTGCCTGAGTCTAGATCCCAGGTCAGGAGCCTCTTAAGTGTCTGCTGAGTGACCTCATGGAGGGATGCTCCCTTCCAGATTTCTCTAGTACCTTCCATTGTCTTCGTAGAAATCGAATTGTTCGTAGAAATCAGACTCCTAGCGTATGTTCTTGTAAGTTGATAAAGCTGTGCTAATGGTTATATGAAATAGAACAAGATGGTATATTGTTTTATGCAGTCCAGACACTCCTTACATTGGATTTTGGGCAAAGAAGGCCATTGAATTGTTCCCTAAATTATGACATTATCTTAATTAGGGTCTCTATTGCTGTGCTAGAGCACCATGACCGAAAGTAACTTGGGAGGAAAAGATTTATTTTATCTTGCAAGTATCAGGTACCCTCTATTACTGAGGGAAGTTGGGGCAGAAACTCAAGGTAGGAACCTGGAGGAAGGAGCTGAAGTAGGAACTTTGAAAGAACACTGCTTATTGGCCTGCTCTTTATGATTCGCTCAGCCTGCTTTCTGTACCATCTAGGACAACCTTACCAAAAATGGCACTGATATAGATAGGTGGAGCTCTTCCACATAAATCATTCATAATTTTTCTAAATGCCCTCAAGATTTTTCTACAGACCAGTTTTATGGAATGTCTGTTCTTCAATCTCAATGCCTTATTTGAAGATATATCCAGATTTGTGTCAATTTGACAAAAACCAATCAGCACGATGGATCCCTTGTCAATTTGAAACACAAAATCACTAACTTTCTATCTTCTGATTTCTGGTTTATTTCTGAGAGCTCATACTAATATCAATATCACAATGTAAAACATTTTCACTTTCAAAAATCCAAATCTTTAAATATGCAAATATATTAAAAGCTGTTTCTTTAAAATATCCATAGTTTCCTTCAAATTCCAAAGCTTCTCTAAAATATCTAAAGTCTCTCTAAATTATGTAAAGTCTCTCTAAAATATTCAAAGTCTCTCTAAAACATTAAAGTCTCTTTAAATGAACAAAGTCTCTCAATTACAGGCTCCTGTAAATTCAAAACAAGAAGTTATTTCTTTTTAACTCCAAGAGGAAAGGAACAGGGCACAGTCTCATACAGATCAAAGCAAAACCTAAGTCTACCACTTTAAAACTCAGGGTTAGACTTCTGGGGATCATGATCATCTAGGCTCCAAAGGGCTTTCCACAGCATACAGTGTATCTCATGGGCTCGGGCTGGTTCTACTCCATAGATGCTATTGGACTAGGTGGTTGTCCCGTGGTACTTGTATCTTTAGTGTGTTGGGGTATCTATTGTAACTAAGTGTGCAGCCTCATTATTAGCCTCTTTTGGGCTCTCTTCAAAAACACTAACTTTGACACACGGTGCCAAGCCTCAACTCTCCATGACCCCTTTTGTCCAAAAGAGGCAGCCCCTTCCTGACTGCTGACAGTGCCAAGCCATGCTCTGTGATGCCTTCTGAACTGGCAGCACCTGAAAGACTTTTACATGGTTACCAAGTACTGCTGCCGGCATAAGGTACAGTGTCAGCTTCTTTGAACTCAGGGTTCTGTTCTAACCCGAGGAACTGCTTAGGAATAGTTTTATGATTTATGATTCTCCGTTTTACTGGATTTATGATCCTCATGGCACTAGACTCTTCTCAATCACCATTGACTCTTCAGCCAAGACGACCAGGATCAATTATTCCAGAAAGTCAAAGGTTTCACTTTATTGGATTTTAGTTCAAAATACTGATCCACCCTGAGGATGCTTTTAAGGGACTCTCAAATTTCTCTCTGAAACATCACAAGCCAAGTCCATATCATCTTTATTCCTCTCAGAATTCTTATCTCCCATGCTCCCACAGAGAAGCCCACAGGACTCTGAGCACTCAATGGCTTTTCCAGCTCAAAGTTCAAGTGCCATAACAACAGCCCCAAATTTGGATGATCAGGTTTTTCATGGTAATATCCCATGACTTTGGTATCAGTTTCTTGGGGTGTCTCATGCTGTAATAAAACACCATAACACAAAGTGACTTAGGTATGAAAGAATTTATTTGTATATCTTATAACTTCCATGTCATACTTCATCACCAAAGGAAGTCATGGAAGGAACCCAAGGCAAGACCCTTGATGAAAGAACTAAATTAGACACCATGAAAGAACATTGCTTTTTGGCTTGCTCTTTCTGGCTTGCTCAGCCTGCTTTCCCATACCACCCAGAATCACCTTTCTAGCAATGGCACCCACAGTGGGTAGAGCTCTTTCACACCAACCATTAGTCAAGAAAATGTCCTACAGACTTATTTACAGGCCAATCCTATGAGACATTTTCTCAGTCAAGATTCATTTGTCCCAGAGATATCCAGGTTTGTGTCAAGTTGAACCAATGTGCTCACTATTTCTCAGTAGGAATTGTTTTGAAAGGGGGAAAGGGAAAAGGAGAATTCCATGTGTTTAAGCTTTAGTGGCCATACACAATCAGGATTCAGCTTTAACTGAAGAAAAAGTCAGAAGTTGTTCCAGAAAGTTAGAGCCCTATAAGGGTCAAGGAAGAAACAGATACTGTCCAGCTGGCAGGTATAAGACCCTCAATGACAGCACAGCTAGGAGAAAAATCAGCTCTCCCATCCGAAGGGAGACCAGAGAAGATGAGAGAGACACAAGGTCTGGAGTGATGTTTCCATGTTGACCTCTGTAGGGATCTCCTATTGGTGGGATTTGTACTTAGTCCCAGAATGAACAAAGCTCAAAACACCTTTCTTTGGCACAGAGGATAACAGCCAGTTGATGGGCTACTAATGGGACTGCACTCCCTTTCCTACCTCAGATATTCTGAAACAAAATATTGTAGGACCATTGAGGTGGACACTGAAAAGTGACTAATTTAGTTAGCTTTATCTTTGCCCTTCACCTCCAAAACTGGGCAGGTATTCAGGTCTTGATCACTATCCTGATAGGGAATAAAATTGGATAGTGTAGAAAAATCCAGGGAAGAAGGAGGGAAGATGCCTTAGACAATCCAGCCAGACTTACCTCAATGAGGCTATTACTTATGGAGAGTCTAGTTAGGTTCTCAAGGAGACTAGATTAGTACATCTGGAGAGATGTGGGAGAAGTGCTTTGAAAGGTCTTAGAAAAGGAGTTCAGAAGGGAAAATCCTCAATATGGTTCAGGTAGCACCACAAAGGTATGGTGACAATCCTTCTGAATTCTGTAATGGTTCTATCAGAAATATAAAAAGATACTGCAATGTAGACCCAGAGGCTGTAGAACATGTCAGGATGACTCATATTTCATGGAGTGTCCCTTCCACTGCACCCCATGACTAAGTCTAAAAAATTACTCTCTGCTACTGAATTATGCTCCTCCTCCCTCACCCCGCGTACATCAGCAAAGAGAAGAGGGCGTTGTGCACGCATCCTTAGAATAGATTTTAGAAGCTATTCGAAGGAGAATAAGCTGAGAGTCGGATACGTGAACATTTTTAGGGGGAAGTTAAAAATGGGAAGGATAACAGCACAAAGCTTATATGCTTAAAGCACTTACCCCAAAGTAGAATATATGAAAGGGAATGAGAAGATGGAGCTAGTGCCTCGCCGATGTGCCAATTCATCGTATAAGATGAAGGGATTTTGATGACTGATATAGGGCTTACAGAATACTTACTGCTTCTTGTGCTTTTGTGGAGGATTTCTTTGGAACGGATCTTGAAACCTAAAAATATTTTGCAAGAAAAGCAAAGGGAACTTTCAAGGTTTTCAACAGTCAGACTTGAGCGATATTGGCATACACATAATGTTTTAGGCAGAATATTTGATAGCTGACAATGTATTGTTATTAAGTCAACCTCACAGCTAATAGAGAAATTGGAACCAAGATAGACAGATGTTTAACATTAAATTGTCTTTTAAGGCTGATCTTAGCAAGCAGAGGTTTGGGAATATCATGACCCTGTCTACATGTTCTTGGGGAGAAAAGTGAGATATGAAGAAAGATTCCTATTTGGCTGTGAACAGATTCTCTCTTGATAATAAACCAGCATCTTTAATTAAAGAAAACTCCATCAGGCTAAGGAAAAGGAATTATTCTTCTTAAAGGGTGCCACACTACTATTTTCATTGCTTTATTTATTTTACAAATAAAAGAATGGACACATTCAAGTTGGAGTTATGAAAGAAAGGATTATTATTAAATTCCATGCCTTTTCTATATCTTTTTTTTTACAGGCATAAAACACGTGGTTGCTTTTCAGAACTGTTTTATTAATGTCTTGTACATCTCATGCCTGCACGCCAAGCTTGTATGTTTATATGCAGAAGAGTGAATGAGTAGAAATCGCCAGGGAAGGTACAGAAAGGGACTTAATATGACATTTCTATTCATGCTTTGTGACACTCAGATGATAATAAACTATTTACAGTACCTGACTTTGCTATCTGGCACCTATAATTATCTTAGGATTTTATGTTATATTGAAGTAAGTTCAGTGAGTGCTCATACAGCGTGTCTTATATTGCGAAGAGTGTGCGTCCCATGTGGGAAGCAGAAAGGCTCAGTGGGTCACCTTGGGGAAACTGTTGCTTCCTGGCTTTGAAGCCTGGCTCAGATTTCAGTTGACTCTGTTGCTCATGTTTGGTAGCTCAGTTCTTTATCTATGAAACATGTGGGTGTAAAAATAGCACCTACCTTCAAAACTGCACAACTTGACTTGTTAGGAGGTGTGATGGTACTAATATGTATTTAGCTGAAAGGAAAGGGCCTGGCTCACAAGTGTTCATATTATTATCAGCTCGGAACAGGCAGCTGCTCCTAAGGAGATGCATCTAGCAACTTTGGTGGTTGCAACCCTTTTTGAGCAGAAATTATTTTGCTTGGAAAATTTACATTTTTTCAATGAACTAAAAAAAATAAATAAACAGGAATAAGCCTCAGCAGGAATCTCTCGTAGATCAGCCTCTTTGAGAGTGTCGGAGGGCAGATTGGTTGCAAACAGAAAAAAAAATATTACAAAGAACTCAGGGCCATAAAGGAATTAAAAACATTAAAGAACAGTGAGAACTGTACTAATCTGTTACATGTCAGAAAGTGGCGGTACCGTGTGCTACAAAAGGGACCAAGTGGCTCTCATGACTAATAAGTGAGCATTTAAAAGGGCTTAATATCTCTTAGAAGAGAAGCCGATAAGGAGGAATAGGGCATACAATATCCTAGATGATATTTTCAGAAGAGGGAAAAGAGGAAAATACAGTTTAAGGAAGAGAAGAAAAAAAGAAATAAAAAAATTGAATCTGTTTTGATTTTCTTCTTAAGGGGAAAGTTGAATAGCATACCTAGCAAAAGTCACAATAATCACTTACTATCTTTGCTATAGAATATAAAATAGCAGAATGTGATCTTTCCAGTCTGAATTACTGAGTAAACAAATACATTTATTAATTATCATGAAAATATAGTCCTGCAATATATTTTACTCAATTTATCAGGCCTCTGAGGTCTTCTCCCAGCTAAGATGTAACCTCAAGCCCATAGAAAAGACAACAGTGCTGGAGCCAATAGGCTGCCTGTGTATACACTGCAAGTATGATGATGTTTAGGGAAACACATCTCTCCTAAGGGGGCCCCAAAGATGCTGGCCAAAGTTCAGCATAATGTTCCAGAGACTGGTGTTTTAATCTGAAATAGTTTAAGGGTTTACTGACAATATATTAAAGACCATTTTCCTTGAAGCTTTCTCCTTTTCTTTCTCCTCCTCCTTTTCCTCTACCACACTGTGCACCAATCTGTGGGTGTGATTTTCTGGTTATAATTCTGTATATGACAGAATGATTCATTTTTGTTAGGCAGTAGTGTCACACGCCTTTAATCCCAGCACTCAGGAGGCAGAGGCAGGCAGATCTCTAAGAGTTCTAGGCCAGCCTGGTCTACAGAGTGAGTTCCAGGACAGCCAGGACTACACAGAGAAATCCATCTTGAAAATCCAAATACATACTTGTTTTAGTCTAATTATCATGTTCTAAATTTCTGTTTTGTCATATTATCAAATGTCTATTTTTTCCAAACTATAAATTCCATCTTACACCGAAACCTAGATCATTTTAAATGATGCAACCCTTGTCCCTGGCAAGCATATTTTATCATTCTAAACCATGAAATAAGTTTATGTTTCATAGCTGTAAGTTCCTACACAATTCTATAAATATTTACATTTGGATCCTAACCTTCTCATTCTCATATACACCTAATTATGTTTGCCTGACATATGGTCCATAGAAATAATCAGTTTTTATTGAAGAAAACTGATTTTCTTCTTTTCTAGTAGGTTTAATTATAGTTCAGTTGTTAGCTTTTACCCTAGTGGTTAGGTTTGCATTAATTAATAAATTACAAAGTATGTAAAAAATTATCGTGACATCTTATTTTGTGTGCTGTAACAAATAAATCTTGCCTGAAGATCAGAGTGCGAAGCTAGCCACACTAGTTAGTCATAGAGGCCAGGCAGTGGTGCCATACACTTTTAATCCCAGCACTTGGGAGACAGAGGTAGATGGATCACTGTGCATTCAAGGCCACCCTGGGGTACATAAAATTTATCCAGTCTAAAAGAAAAGTAGACCAAGGTGGCTCACATTTTTAAGCCCAGTACTTGGTGGTCACACACGGCTAGGCACAGAGAGGAATTTAAGGTGGGAGGAGACAGAAGCACATTACATTCAGTCTGTGGTTTTGTAGAGACAACATTCAGTCTGAGGATTTGTAGAAACAGGATCTAGCCCACTTTGGTTTGAGAATTCAGATAGAAAGTCTCTCTAGTGGCTGGTTCCTTTACTTCTCTGACTTTTCAGCATTTATCTTGATGTCTGACTCTTTTTTTTAATTAAGACCAATTAAAATTGTGCTACACAAAATAAGATAAAAGCTATCACATCAAAATCAGACAAGACAGACCAACTGGAGAAAAAGAGATCTTATACCCAAGAGAGGGTTTAAGATGAGAAAGCCACTCATTGGTATGTTCAGCAATCCCATAATACCAAATGGAAGCTGTAAAATATATGCAGAGGACCTGGCACAGATCCATGTGGGCCCTGTTTATTCTGCTTCATTCTCTGTGAGTTTATATAAGCTTTTCACTTGTTGATTTTGAGGGCCTTGTTTCCTTTAGGTCTTAAATCTTGTCTTGCTCTTATATTCTTTCTACCTCTTCTATGGTGTTCCCTGAGCTACCAGTGGAGATTTGATGGAGACGTCCCATTTAGGGCTGAGTGTTCCAAGTTCTCTAACTCTCTGCCTAATGTGTAGCAGTGGGTTCCTATATCGTTTATCTGCTGCAGAAGGAAGCTTCTCTGATGATGACTGAATAAGACACTGATAAGGAATACAGCAGACATCACTAGAAGGAATTTTATCATTACTCGCTTTTTCCTCATTTCTTTCTTTTAGACCAGTATTATTTAGCTTTTTCCTAGGTCCTTGGTCTATCTAGCTTCAAGTTCTTGGTTGCCCAAGCAGTGCTGGATATGGGTTCCATCTTGTGGAGTGGAACTTAAGTCAGATCAGTTATTGGTTGGTTACTCCCACAAGCTTTGTGCCACCATTACTCTTGCATATTTTTCATGGAGTAAACCATTGTCGATAAAGGGTTTCTGACTGACTTTGTGTTTGCATTTCTCTTTTGGTGGTGTGCAGAAGTCTTGCAGTAACAAAGACACTGGAAAACAGGGGTGATGTAGGAGGGTCATCTGTCTTATGTGTTACTTTCATTGGTTAATAAAGAAACTGCCTTGGCCCTTT